>JASGXE010005670.1:0-22522 GCA_030068105.1 Sinentomon sp. SZTP_YWyxl | reverse complement strand
AAGGCTTTTTGTCCAAATTACCCAACGTACCTAACCGATCTGTGGACAAAAATGCTGAAGTTTTGTTGAAAATTTCAGTTTTTTTTTATTTGTTACCTAGCTTACTTGTAGGGCACTATTTGAGATGTTGAGCTAAAGTATTTGGGAATGTTCAGAAAATGCACCTCTCTACAATGATACAATAAAATTCTCAAGTCAGTATGTGATTTTTTTATCCTTTTCTGGCCTTCTCTCTTTTCCAGTTCTTGTGCATAACATATGTGCTGATGCTGGCTTGGTTGGGAATACTCCTGTTTTGCATCATTTTTAGCCTGGTTAGCTCCATTTCTTGGCAGCTGTGTGACCGCACGGTCGAAAATGACCTATACCAGACACAGAAATGCATTGACTTTCAACAGTTTGGTAAGTACCTACCTATGCTCTTTGTGTCTTCACCCGTTATCATTTTGTTGTCATTTTACTCATTTCCGCTTGTAGAACTGTCATTTCTGAGCAACTTGTGGGTTGATGCTTTGCTGCACTAGCAATTGGGTTTTTGCAATAACTAATGAATCGAGTGGTGTAGTCAATTTTAAGATTATAGATGTTCTCAGCTAATGTGTAGAATAACCATGACTGCATATTGAGATTGGGTTGTAATGTTTGCTGGGAAAATCTTGCAGACAATTATTGCAGCATGCATCACAAAGCTCAGCCTTTGCAGCATGAAGGATCATTTTTCTGGTGCAATTTCGACGAGCAAATTCAACTTTGTTGCACATTTTTCCCTTTAGAAACAATTTTTGAGAATTGGGGAATGTTAAAAGAAATTGAATACCGACAGGGAAACCATGTTGCTTGATAATCTGACATTATTGCTTATCGAAAGCACGGCCCACAGTGGCTTTGTGTTTATTGGTATTTTTCCTTCCCAGTTATTTTATTTTTTCATTGAATATAATCATTGCAGCATGAATATGATTTTGTCCCCTTTTAGAATTCTTGTTCCCTGAGTCAGTTAATTACGAAGATCTCAAGATATGTGGACCAACAAAGCTGAAGTTGTTCTGCAAGGATTATATAGAAAAAGCTCATCCCATGCTAATATTTGCAGCAATTGCAGCTGGGATTGTTTTCATATCACAGGTTTGGTCATTTTCCTTGGTTACAGTTTGGAATACCTCCGACGCCTCATTTTTTTCGACCCGTCACCTCTGTACCTTTTCCCGCCGCCTCCTAAATATGAGCAAATGAGGCGGCGGAGATGGCGGAGGCCGATTTCTTGATTTTTCTATTCATTTGTGTTTGGGTTCGGTCAGACCAGGTTATAGGTCAGGTTAGGTCAGTTTAACTTGGATTTCGTGACGATTTTGCGACATTCGCGCCATTTGATCTTAAAGTTCTTAAAACCAAAGTATCACGACCCCAGACGGCACTTGTTTCGACGTGAACCGCTGGTTCAGCCCTGCTGATTCTTTAGACAATGTGATGGGATATTGGCTTCATGGTACCATCGTGATCTCTGCATTTCACTCACATCGCATGAGATGGGATTATTGTCCGTGTGACTGGGATCTGAACTTCGTTACAGAACTGCCTGATCGAACCATTATTCCACCTGCCCCACCCGCGTGCAGTGGAAATACAGCTCGGAAATGTCCTCAAACCAGCAGGTTCGGCGATGGAAACAACCCCCGTGAAAAGGCGTGAACGGACAGGTATAGTAGCGGCGGAAAAAGATTACTCACACATGTGTTTTTCCCATTTGATTGTTGCCTCCGAAACCTTTTTTTCTTTCTTTTTACTCTTATGCATTTGGTAGAAATTAAAGCGCCAAATTGCAACGGAGCTTTCTAGAGTTGTCAGATTTTGACATTAGTGATGAAAGAGGATCTTTTATTTCTATAGCATGGAGATTTTGCTAAAATCTCAAGAATGGAAATTTTTCACATGTATGGGTAATCTTTTTCCGCCACCAGTATACACTTCAGAATGGAACGGGCCGGCTGGATGCGCCATTAACTAACAAAATCAGCATCCACCCAAACTACAGGTACCTACCCGAAAACCAGCAACCGAAGAAGTTGAGGACAAAAAGTGTGAGAAGTTCAAGTGTAAGGTTTGGTACTTTTACGTTAAACAACAAAACGTCTGCGAAATTAGGGTTTGGATTGCCGGTTATGGTTCATTTGGTTGCCCATTTTGGGTGGTTTGGGTTGTCCACTGTCAGCTTGATGTTTGTCCGCCGCCTCATTTGCTCATATTTAGGAGGCGGCGGAAAAAGGAACCGAGGCGGCGTGTGCGGCGGTCGGCAGGTATTACGAACTGTAACCTTTTCCTTTGCGTTATGATTTAAGCCACTCATGGTAAAAAAGCCTTTGTGACCGGATGATGTTAGTGGGAATTTTTATTATTTCTGTGGTGTGTTATTATGTGCCAGAATGGCAAAGACGTGAATTAAATCATGAATAATTTATCTTGATTCACGCACGATGTGTCAAACCTTCGGATCGTCAAAAATGACTAAAAATGGCATATTAGAATTTTCCATGATTTTATGCACAAACCTTTCCCGATTCCAGAGGACCAATCCGTTTTTGAAATTCCATAATATTATGGTTTAGAAGTTACGGACTCAAATGTGAAGGCACGTAAATGAATTTTACGCTGCTCCATAATCTATTAGTAAATATTGTTCTGTTTCAAAAAATGACTGTTGCGCAGAAAGAAAGCAAGTTTGGCTAAATGTGATCATTCAATCCAAATCAGGAGAATTTTTAAGTATGCCAAATTTCAACCTGATAACTCGCTCCTTGGCTGAGATATGGCATACAAAAGTTAAATGATGTCAAATTAAGTTTTCCATAGAACAAAAAAATCACCTTTACAAATCTTGTTTTCTTGGAACTGCGATTTTTAATGTTTGCCAAACTTAAGAATACAGGCATACAAAAGTTAAATGATGTCAAATTAAGTTTTCCATAGAACAAAAAAATCACCTTTACAAATCTTGTTTTCTTGGAACTGCGATTTTTAATGTTTGCCAAACTTAAGAATGCTGTATCTCAGCTTGGGAATGACACAGAATGTTTGGTACAATTTTGCATACCTACTTGTGTAAAAAAGTGTCCTGGGTTTGCTAGAATGATCAAAATCCGTCCACCTCATGGTATTACAATGGCACAATTATTTCATTTTCAAATTATGGCGGCAGAAATTTACTGTTTTTTGACTTAAGTTTTTTTTCCTTCCGTGAAGTGAAGTTGGGCATCAGTATCCTTACCTTCCTCGCCAAATTACAAGTCAATTTTGGCCACTTAGGTGAAAGCCAGAGACCTTTGCTATCATGGTTTTGGCGAGCAGCGATCAGATGTTTATTCCGCTTTTGGCGATTTAGATGACTCCAGCTGCCAGCTAGATGAGAAATATTGTTGAAATGATCCCAAAATGTGTGCAATGTTTGAGCCAAATTGGTTGAAAAAAAAATGTCTGAAGGTTTTCCCTCAGTTTGTTTCGAGGTCTCATCATTGTTTTTTCAGATACATTTCCTGATATGTCTGTCAGCGAATTATGCACACATCAAGGACCAAGCTAAATTCCAGCAGCTTCAACAGATACAAGATTTACAAAATCTGCAGGAATCTGAGCTTGGCCACTTGCCTTCTCATCGCTTCTAGGATACAGCCCGGGAGATTCACAGCAGCACCAGGGGACTCTGGCCTCCTCCTGGTGCCTTTTAAGTCAACAAACACAGCTTCACTTCATGGGGCCATTCCACTCCGTGCCTACTTATGTTACCATTTTTGGCATGTTTTGGATGAATAGTTGTCACCTTAGTTTTTTTTACCTTTTTTTAATTAGAACTTGCAATTTCATTTCACGTTAGCGATATTTTAGCCAACCCATTCATTGAAAAGATCTTACTTTGAAAAGCCTATTGTGGTATCCTGTGTGAACCACTCTTTTATTGAGCCTGCAATTGGTTTGACTTCGAACTTGTGGACAATTGTTATGGAAGGCATGGGACTGGGTGATGATCTCCGTGTCGTGGACAAAAAAGGTTTGCAAATGTTTCACGTTTTATGAACATCAGTTGATGACATTCAAATCTTTTGCCTGTTCACATATCACAGAGATCGCAAAAATGCCCTTGTTTTGCTCATTTTGCTCTCAGAAATTATGGCAAATGCATCGGAAATGTCAATTTCGTAATTTGGAGCCATCTAGCACTTGTGAGCTGGCCATCCAACACTTGTGAGCTGGTTGTTATCGCTTTGGTTCTCCATTAAAACAGTGGAGAGAATGTTCCAAAGGATGTTAACTACTCGTGTTTCCAAAAAACTATAGCAAATAAGAAAAATGCTATTCTCTGTCATTCGTTCATCTGAAATCAAAATGAGAATCCACCGGATCATTTTCTCCTCTGTAAGCAGTTTATACCATTATCGGCAGTTTCAGACATCCATGTCCAGACATCCATGACTTCTGACATCCAGACATCCATGTCCATTCATGACTTGCCGTGGCCCTGATTGATCCCAAACATTGGGTGGTGTTGTGGCAGAGCACAGCTGTTTGGTTTTTTGCAATCTAAACCTATGCATCCAAAAGTTTGTTCGGATGAATTGCATTTGGCTTCTGCCAGAAACTCTTTTATTTCTCGGCATTATTGCAATCATCTGCTTTTTTACTTAAATTTTTGGTTTTTATCAAGTACCATTCTGATTGAAATAGAAACTATTAAATTGTGCACTACCATTGTTTATTGTTTTGGGTAGCACGAAATACAAATGTATTGTGTTGGGGAGCACTAAATACCAAATGTTATTTGAGCATATTTGATAAATTGTTACAGGGTGTCCCCGCGATAAGCAGGAAAAGGTAGGCATTTTCATTTTTGGCCTGTAACTATTCACCTTCTCTTTGCAACCGAAAAAACACTGCACACATTCTCTGCCGTTTTTACAGGTTTGTCAAAATGCGAACTGAAGTAGCCTACACTTGAAATGCATTTTTGCAATGGAAACTTCATTGGTTTTCCACGTTTGTCGTTTTGGGAACACCCTGGTGCCAGAATGGGCAAGATTTGTTTTGATTTTCGGTTCTCAACGTTTGATTTTTGATGTTTGGTTGGTTCTTTTGGTATGCTATCACCCCATGGGGCTGTTGAAGACAGTTCGTTTTTTTGCAAAGGAAAATGAATGATGCTGATTAGTTGATGCATGATGTCGATACAAGTCTCAGCAGAGCTTCGAGGATATGGTTGATTTTCAACTCGATAACAAGCCCTGTTTTTTTCCCTTCACAACAATATTATCATTGAATACGAGTAACTGTTTTTACACACTGTCAGAAAAAGGATGAATACTGTTGTTTCAGAACTGAGGAACGCATCAGCTCCGAACACATGAATCAATTTCCACAATTGCTCATCCAGGAAAAATTGTGCTCTTTCCAGATGCAGTCCTGCTCACACTTGGCAGGCGTTGTGTTTAGAAAAAAAATTGCTAATCAGTTATTCTCACAAAATTATTGGATGTTTCGTGGACGCTCTGTGACTCATTTTTAAAACAACGAAAACATTTTGGAATGTTTGTCTATGATGATTTGTGTGACTGGTTTTTGTTTCACATTACAAAGCTGCTTTCTTCTTCTGATGACTGAGTGCCACACTATTATCATTCCTTACTTTTTATGCATGTTTACCAGTCATCTTTTTCACCTTAGCAGATACCGCAGAGCTCTGTTCACAACGTTCCGTGAATCTGGTTTCAATCTTCCTCATTTTGAGGTGGTATATGGACACTTAACACGATTTACTTTGGTCCTGACTTGGTGGAATAAGTACATTTGCCATGATGACAGACACAATCTAATGTTGGTTGTTGTGTTGTCGCACATGTAGCGGCTCCTGTGTGATTCGTTGTCAATTGGTGGTGAACCTCCCTGAAATAAGTGTTTGAACCTATTTTGCACAGATTTGTCAAAAAGGTTACTGAAAAATGGATGTCGGACAAGTGAGTGTTTGTAAATCGATCTGACATTTTCTTGCACTGCCTGAGCTCTGCTGTTTCTGTTGTAGTAAGTAGTTGTCTTTTTGAATGATATTTGGATCTCCCGGGTTGTTTGGCTGATTATAATTTTACTTGGCCTACATGATGTGACAGTTTCGTTTTATTCCATCTGGTGTTTTTCTGGATGTTTTTTACTGCTTTTGTCACATTTGTTAGCTTTTGGTAGTTTGTTTATCTGCAATTTTGTATCTTTTATATATTTTGATAAGAGCTGTTGTGTTTATATTTAAGGATGCTTTTGACCAACCTTTCATCATTTGCACGTCACGAAAAGAGTAATGTGTTTGTCACGAAAAGAGTAATGTCCTTGGGTTTTGGCTGGTGACCCAAAACATTTCCAATTTCCATGTTAATGAAACCAATCTTCCCATGACAGCTGATCATGCTTTTCGTTCCTTGGTGAGTTTTCCAACAGGGACTCTCTCCCATCAAACATCCAGTACTAGGAAGCTCATGCCCAGAGTTGGGGATGATTTTCTAAAATGTTCCTGTTTAATTTGATAGCCGACCTACTTGCTTTATTTTCACTGCATCATCAAGCTTTGGGAAATAAAGTGTCGTGTTACCAGAAGCTTTTTCCCGATTCTGTCCCGTTTCCTACTTAATCCTGCAGGAATGATTTTCAACAGTGATGGGGATCATGTTGAGAGGTTGCATCGCAATTGGTCAACGTGGAAACAATTTTTAGCCCACTGACTCGACATCGCATTCTGTCAAAGCTTCCAAGTCACCGTGTCTACTTCGCCTGAAGGCAAGCAAATGCCCGGACCCATTCTCCAAGGGCCGTCAGCTGGGCATGGGAAATTACGGCATTAATTTCTCGACCATTCTTTGTTGGAATCAATTGATTGTGTAGGGCACCTCAAGTCACTGTTTGCAGCACATGTTGGCCTGACATTAAATGGGCCTGTATGTTACGTGGTGAGAAACACCTTGTATTTGTGCACACTTGCATTATTTAGCACATGTGCAATTGTGGTCAATTTTTGTTGATTTTATCAACATTTTTTGCTATTTATTTTTTAATTAAAGATTGTTATTTTGGCTTGCTATTTTTGCCTGATCCAGTTATTTATGGCTCATTGCGAGCAAAAGTGTTGGAATATTCATTCTTTAAACATCCCTTTTGGGTGAATCCACATGTTGATCCCTGACAATTGCTCACAAAGTGTTTTAGGAGTTTGTACCCACAGAATCTTGAAAAGCATTCCCACGGGCAATTCCATATCAAATCAACCATTTTTTCCCAAAAAAAACCTCACAGTCTTTGATTTTGCTGAAACTTGGCATGAATGTTGTGCCCCAGAAGGGAAGAAAAATTGCCAAATTTCAGCTTCCTGGGGCATCTAGTTTTAGTGTACAGGGTGGTTGTGTTTTTCATTTTTTTGCCTTTTTTAGGCGACGCGCACAACTTCCGAGTGTCATATCTTCCTTTCTGAGCATGCTAGAATGTTGGGGTTGGTGTCATTTTTTAGTGAAAAGGAGCAGCTTTTTTTTAGCTAGGGATGTATATGGCTGAATTTTAAACCGCAGTATGAGTTTTGCCAAATGGAAGTTTTCTCGCTCCTTTTCTGCACATTTGGACATTTTCAATTTGGCTCATTTTTGGACTGAATGTTGCCATCTATCAGCCTAAAGTTGCTGCAAAGTTTCAAGATGGGATCGTTGTGGGTTTTGAAGTTATCGAAATAAACACGTGTCCTTGCGCCGTCGAACAGGTGAATTTGCGGTACTTTTTTTTTCATGTGCAAATTTGCAATGCTTCGCCCAAAGAACTGTGTGTTGGCAGGGGCATCAGGAACAAATGCAGTTTGTGTCTGCACAATTCACCAAAACATCAAGTTAATGATGATGGGTGCCAAAATTCCTGAATTAACCAGAAATAAGGAGATTGAAATG
The DNA here is from genome assembly GCA_030068105.1 of Sinentomon sp. SZTP_YWyxl. Taxonomy (NCBI): domain Eukaryota; kingdom Metazoa; phylum Arthropoda; class Protura; order Sinentomata; family Sinentomidae; genus Sinentomon; species Sinentomon sp. SZTP_YWyxl. Next base: position 14,570 of record JASGXE010005670.1, on the reverse strand, counting down.
GAGACATACCACAACATACTGGCGCAGATCATATGCAATCCCACCAGGCCATCGTGTTTCCTCAGAGAGTGCCCCAACTGCCCTGGAACAGAGCAGACCAAAATTTATCTAACCTCCCTGCTGGACGATGAGTGTATTGAGGAAATCACCTACAAACAGTGGATTTCTGTCGACCGAACCACATTGGACACGATAACAAACACCTCAGGCGATTTTGTGGAGAAGTTTTGTGGGAAACTGGAGACCCTTAAAAGGCACTCGTTCATTGCTTCACAGCAGTCTGCTTTTCACCAGCAAGCCAAGAAAGATTTGGCCCCTGGCGAATTTCTAGTAGTCTGTGACTTTGCAGAAAATTATTCCTTCGTTCTGCAAGATGAAGTGCAGGGCTTTCATTGGAACAATGACCAGGCGACAATACACCCATTTGTGATTTATTACAACACATATTCCGATGGCTCCGAAGTAAGGAGTCAACACTGCAGCTTTGTTATCATCTCAGAATGCCTTCAGCATGATGCAGTAGCTGTCCATTTGTTTCAAAAACACCTCTGCTCATTTCTCAAATCAAAGTTCCAAAACGTCGAAAAATGTTTATACTTTTCGGATGGTGCAGCCTCCCAGTATAAAAACAAGAAAAATTTTGCAAACCTGAGATACCACAGCCAGAACTTTGCAGTAGTTGCTGAGTGGCACTTTTTCGCCATTTCACATGGAAAGGGACCCTGTGATGGATTAGCATGCTCGGTTAAACGACTTGCTGCAAAGGCAAGCTTGCAACGCCCCTATCAGGACCAGATAATGACCCCTCGTCAACTTCATGATTGGGCAGCAGCCACGTTCCCCACAATTGAGTTCCAGTACACTACGACTGAAGAATACAACAAGGAAGCTGAAGTTTTGGCTGTTCGTTTGCAACACAACACAAAAACGATAGCAGGCACCTAGAAGCTGCACACAATTTTACCAATCAGCACAACAAAAAATGCTAACAAAACTCATTCATTTGCGACTGAAGGCCATGAAGCAACACTGGACAGGTCCATCAATGTTTTACAGGCCAGTGACATCAAGGGGTTTGTGGTGCCAATATGAAGCGAACTGGTGGCTTGCTGTGTGCTTGCCACCAGACGCAGCCAAAGTGAAGGAAAGTCAGTTTTTTGCCACCCAAGGGCCAGCTTCTTCATTTACATATCCGGGAAATATGTGATATTCTATGGGATCTCGATGAGGGATGTCTTGAGCAGAGTTGATCCTCGAACTCCAACTGGCCGTACATACACTCTCCAAAGTGAACAGAATGAAGCCCAAAGATCTTGTGAGGACCACAAACCAAACCAGAATGATCATGACTGCCTCCGGGAGAGTTCTTTTTCATTGTGATACCTTTGTCTTTACGGGTCACAATGAGTTTCTCCTTAAAAGAAACCTTCTCTGAGGCCATCACTTGACGCGGTAGAGGAGCTTTTAACCAAGAATGGCAAAAAAAACATGGATTTGGAATTTTCATAATAATAAAGTACCCTCCAGAGGCATTGCACATACCTAGAGTCTTTTTTTAAAACAAACCCCTCAAATGACAAGACAGTCTGAAGGGTGTTTGTAAATTTCAAATATGACATCTAGCGCTTGAGAGCATAATCAGTGAAACTGCCCCCCCTAAGCTTCTGTAACTCTAAAACCCACAACGATCCCATCTTGAAACTTTGCAGCAACTTTAGGCTGAGAGATGGCAACATTCAGGCCAAAAATGAGCAAAAATGAAAATGTCCAAATTAGCGGGAAAGGAGTGAGAAAACTTCAATTGATTAAAACACAATCTCCGTGACAAAATTCAGCCACTTATCTCTCTAGCTAAAAGTAAGCTGCTCCTTTTCACCAAAAAAATGACACCAACCCCAACATTCTAGCATGCTCAGAAAGGAAGATATGACACTCGGAAGTTGTGCGCGTAGCCGTAAAAAGGTGAAAAAATGAAAAACACAACCACCCTGTACACTGAAACTAGATGCCCCAGGAAGCTGAAATTTGACAATTTTTCTTCCATTGTGGGGCACAACATTCATGCCAATTTTCATCAAAATCGGACGACATGAGGTTTTTTGCATGGTTGACTTGATATGGAATTACCCAGGTGCTCCGGAAAAGATCACACTGTTGGAGAGAAAGTGTAGCCTTGTTTCGTGTTTTGAGCTTCCAATGTGTCAGGCCATCAAGGCACAAATTAAAAAAACCTAAACTGAAGATATTTGGCACACCCCTTCTGCATTGGCAAACCAATGAAAGGCCAAAAATGTGTTCAAAAAAATTATACCTATAGGCTAACTTTACGAAACCTTATTTACGGCGGCGAGATCCAGTCGAGGGCAAGCTAACCTCCGAGTTAGGATGGAAAAATCAACATTGTTTTAAATGGCCAGATTTACCTCACAACTCGGTCAGCTTAACCCTCGACTGGATCTCGCCTCCGTTAGTGGTGCTAGTTCTGTAGGTAAGTCATTTGGTAACCTACATAGGTACCTACGAGGTATATCATTTTATATTTGAGAGTTGTCATTGATCCGCATAGCTCTCCCTCCTGGTTACAATTCTCTGTGCATTTCCCTTTGGTAGGAATAGCTGAGTACGGATGTCGGCAAAAGAGCAAGGGAAATAAGCAACATTGTGATCATAACAACATTTTGATTTTAAACCAACTGAGAAAGTTGTTTCTTTATTTTTGTGTCACTTCACACCAGTTGAGCCATTGAAGTTGGTAGCTGACTGGCTCAAGTGAGCATCATTTTCATGGATAATAAACCAACGTATGAGATGTTTCGTTATTTTTATGTCATTAAACACCAGCTGAGCCACAATGATAAGGAGGAAGCTGATGTGCTGAGTCCATCGAAGCAGGAATATCAAAGATGTATGGCTGAGAACTTGAACAGGGAACTGAATGATGTTCGCATATTGAGCTACAAAGGAAAGGGTCCAGCTGCACCAGAGGTAGGTGTAAAACTCGTAATTAAATTCAAATCACCGACAGAGGCTTGGGAGTTCTGCTGTCAGATTGCTGTAATTCGGAGGATTTCGGGAGCATTTGGCTGAACCGAGAGAACGTGTTCTAATTTGAGATGGCCCTTCGCTAGCAGAAAAATTTTCCACTTTACAACAGTCACCTAGGTACTCTTGTTCCAATTTGTGGGATGATCTTGTTTCCATCCTCAAAAGGTGACAGACAGATCAGAAAGTCAAAGTTGTGATGGCTTCTGCTAAGTTTGTTGCGGGGTACTGCGATTGTCCCGTACCTGGAACTAGAATAAACTGTTGTGAAAAGGAAAACTTTCAAAGACCTACGAGTACCTAACCTCAAACCTGTAAAAGTGATCTCAAATTATTCAAATCTCCACGTTTCCACTTCCATTTTCATCTTCCGCCGTGCCCTGGAATGCATTTGATGTGTCTGTGCCTTTTGGACAGAAATGTGAAAAATCATCCAAATTATTGCAAATAGGGGAGGTCCAACCGATGGCTTGATTTTTCAGCCATTAGTGAGATTCATTGTGACCATACTTTTGAACTGTCTTATTCCCAGATTCTAACCTTCTTCCATTGCTGGCAGATGTCTGCAGTTGCCTTAGCCTGCCAATTAGGTTGGTAGGTATTTGCCCTGCAATTCAAATCTTTATTCCTTTTTTTCTTTATGTCCAGTCTGGTGTCAAAATAGTTTAAAGGACAGGAATGTTCTCCTTGAAGAACATGGTAACTATGAAAGAAGTCACAAATTTACTAACACTGGCAAAGATGCTGATGTATCTTGGCAAAAAAAGCCTGCGACAGGTATTGGAGCCTCTCCCTTCAATCCACGAGGAAATGCATAGGTTGAGGTTGTTTCAAGATTGTTGCAGTGTCTCGCCTAACTTGCTATATCACTCATGAAATGCCGGCTCTAAATCACCAAAAAAAGGCTACTGAGTTCATTCACACCTTATGATGTTTAGGCCTTACTGCATCGCGATAAGCTGAATCAATAGTTGCGCCTGTTTTTTAGTCTCCTGTTTTGCTAGAGCAGTCTAGCCGCAGTGCAATCAACCTGTGCTTTTCAGGTCCATGCTTTTTTATTTCACTATTTAATTACTAGCATCACATTGTCTTGTGAGTTTTTACACAGTCATTGCAAAATAATTGGCCCTTTTTCTAGGGTTACCAGAATCCACAAAAGGTCGTCTACAATCACAGCAAAACGCCACACTCGATGAAAAAAGCGAAACGTGTCATTCCGCAGATTCCGGAACGCATACTGGATGCTCCAGAAATGTTTAACGACTATTGTAAGCTGATGTTTTCTTCTCTGTTAAAAAATACTTGATCCTGGGTGAATATAATGTTCATACGAGATACCTACATAAGCATTGATACAATCCAATGCTGTACATTTGGTGCAAATGTTGAGTTAAAATGTGAATGTGTTGGGGCTGGAGCAGAGCTTATCAAATGAGCATGTTGTGGACTTGCCTTTTTTGCAAGTTTATTTTTTGAAAGAAGGCTTTTTGAGTCGAGGCGGCTTGCGAAGGCTTTCTCTGAACAAAAATCATTTTTTTATAACAAAACGACTGAAGTGCACTTGTCATGAATGGAAAAATGCCCGTATCCCTCGAGAGCACAGATGAAAAAAAAAACACTTCTCCATCAAAGCTTCGAGTACCCACAGATATAAAATGCCCTTATCCACCCAAGTCATTGATGGAAAAATACTCTTATATTATCTAATAAATACTCTAATCCATAAATGGAAAAATCAGGGTTCCGGATATGGACCTTGTTGAAACATTAGAAAAATCTTGAATTTGACGATTTTTTGTTTAGACCCTTGAAAATTGTCATCCAATATATTTCTGAATAACCTGTTCATGTTGGATAGGTTTGGCCTCTGCGGGACTCCGTGTCCCAAACCACCAGGAAGGAGCTCAGTCCTTTGGATCCCTGTTGGGCATGCTAACCCAAGACCCCTCATCTTTGGCCTGTGGCTACAAAAGAGGAATGCTCATGAGCGGATAGAGAGCCTTGAAAACCCTTGGAAAACCTTGAAATGGTTTTTTAAAATGACTGGGAAGTCTGAAAAGTGCCTTTTTCTATGGTAGGTTAGCTCTATTGTGGCTCCAGAGACCATCAGGCCTCGTCAATACAATCTGATTTGGCATTGTTCAAAATCACTTGACACTTCCCGGTTTTCAGGAATAACGCTCGTAACAAAAATAAGTGGCATGGTTGATCAAGATATCTAGAAATTACAGCTTTGTTTCTCTCTGTCCCCCTCACACTTCATCAGTTGCCACATGAGAGGGAGCCCGATGGTGGTGGCAAGACGAGTCCACAATTGCTGGGACTGGATCAACCACAGAAAGCGGATAATCCCTCCAAGCACCATTCCATGGAAAAACCAGCAGCAAAAACTCATCAACATTGGAAGTGAGAGGTTCCAGCAAAGTCAGAGATCAAGGTGTTTGGTCATGATGACTGTTCAAATCCTCAGTTCGAATGTTGGATCAGTTGCTGGTTTTTCCATGGAATGGTGTTTACATGCAATTTTTTCTTCTTTTCGAGAATAATGCTCTGTGCACGTATGTCTACCTTTGCTTTTATTTCTTCAGACTTGAATCTGTTGGATTGGGGTGCCACAAATTTGTTGGCAGTTGCTCTTGGTGGCCACGTCTATCTGTGGGATGCATCCACTGGCAACATCACTCATCTGATGCAGTTGGCACAACCATCTGACTATATCTGCTCAGTTGCTTGGACTGGAGACGGAGCAAGTTTGGCAATTGGTTTGACTAATGGTGATATCGAGGTGAGTCCTGTGATTAGGACCACTGCTCCTTCTTTTCTTTACCAGTCTTATTCATTGTTATGAGTGGAGTGCAGGGTTGATGACCTAGCTCTACCGTTACTAATTTACCAATGCCATCGAGCATCGTAAGGGTATTGTTGTCCCAGAATTGGGACATTAGCACCATTTAATACTCAGCGCCCCAAGCCATCTGGGAGCGCGAATGCCCTGAAAAATGGGCTCTGTCTCGAATACACCAATTTCGATGACCAGTGGCCCCTTTTTCGTGCCTACGCAAACCCTCACCATGTCTAGTGCAGTTTGGGGGTATGCATGCTCTACCCCAGCCGTGAGTTGCTTCACAGCCAATTGTGCTCACGCATCAGGATAATATTTGTTTAATTGTTTGGATCATAAGCGACCGAAAGAAGGGTGAGGGGGTTTTTGCCTTCGGGGGGGTTCAACGGGGAAATCTTGATTTCGAATAAATTTTGTACAGACAGCCGATGAAAATTAAAACCATGAGAAACTTTGATTTGCACCAAACGCCAAAGTTAAAATCCCGCGGACCATTCTCACTTCCATAGGAACTGCATTGCATATGGTGCATCTTGTGCACTGTGAATTGATGCACTTCATCTTTTCGCCTGGACAAATCCAAAGGGAGCTAAGTGAAAAAAACTTTAGATTTCATATTCTCTATGTATTTCAAATGGAAACCATTATTTTCAACAATCACTTAGCTCCCTTTTATTTGTCCAAGGCGTCTTATCATAAGAAATCCCGAGAGTGGCATGAAATCAGTGGGAGGCATGTCTGCAAAAGTCGTGTTTCGTGTTTGCAAAGGGCATTTCTTTGTAAACACATTTTGCCTTTTATTGTCTTTATAATTGCTAACCAAACCTGATCTACCTTCACAGCCCATCGCTTATTTTCAACCAATTGGTTGGTGTCCATCTATTGCCTGTTATCAACCTAACTCTTGGTATCTGCAAAAAATGCACACGAGTTGCACAATGCACACCAACACGTGTCTGCTGATTGCAAAGATCAACCCATTTCAATGAAGTTGTAGCTATTCCTTGCACACTAAGGAGCAGAAAATTCATTTCTGGGCCCTGCTGTTAATCACCCTGCTCTCATTACCTACCTGTTCTTCCAGATCTGGGATGCTGAGACACGGAAGCGACTCAGACTGATGAGCGGTCATTTGTCCCGTGTGGCATCCCTTTCGTGGAACTTCTGCATCCTCAGCAGTGGGGTCAAGCTGGGCAACATCAGGCACTCCGATGTCAGAGTGCAGAGACACGAGATCACGACCTTTCACGCTCATGCACAAGAGGTTAGACAAAAATGACGTGGCCCCCCCGTTCCATGTTCAAGAGAGAATGGTCATTTATGTGAGACAGGTTTTTTTCCTAATGCATGAGCCTGAACTAAAATAAGTTATCTTGAAATCGCTGTACAACAAGCTGTGTTTGAGCCATCAACAAGAGTAAACTTCGGTCATTCCAACAAAGTGGTCGGATTTGAATCCACTTCTGCCTCTTACAATGCAGCAGTTTGTTCGAACAGGGTATTTTTCCGGCCTGCTGAAAAGCATAGAATTGCTTTTCCTCATGCGACTGAGCCACTTCCTCAAACGACAAGACAAATTAGGCCTATTCAGAACTGCCTGTCTGCCTTTGGAACAGGGCTGCAACATTGGTATTTTTCAGAACAGCCTACACAATAGGTACATAGTTTTTGTAAACATATTCCCAAAACCATCGGCAATGGGAGTCAGTGCTCGACAGCCTGCGCCAATATGATGTTTTTTTTTTGTTTTGTCGATATTTTTTAACACCGTTTGTGTTCCTGGAGGGTCAGATTTTGTCTTCGTGGTATGAGGAGATCGCATGCTGGCCGATTTACTGTTGTCGTTTTCAAGGTTCCACAAACAGCCTTCCAGACACCTTGTTACCAAACTTCGATTCATTTTTGCCCAGAATATTTCAAGGCTGGAATTCCCTTTCCATGGTCGAACAATAATAATTAGTCACATTTGCCTGCAAACTTTGCAATTTTGTCCACCTCTTCATTCATTTTTTTTCCTTTTGTCGATCGTGTGTTTTTTGTCATACCTAGTTGTATGACTTGCATGTCAATTGATCACGGCTTTCACGTCTCTTCTGTTCATGTCTTCTTTGTTGTTTTTTTTCTGACCTTTTAGGCTTTTAGCTCGTGGGTGCGGGTCCGAAAATTGAAAAATACGGGATTTTTGGGTTTTTTATACTTGGGATTTTTTTACTTTTTGATCTCAGCAAATTAACCATTTTATGCTGATTCCACTGCCTCCTTCACCAACTTTTGAGCTGGATTCTTTCTTATACCTACCTCATGTTGATCTTCAAATGAATGAAATGCATTTTTTTCAACGGATTTTAGGTTAAATCTAAAACTGGGCTCTTTCTTATCAGACAAAATGAACTAATTTTTGCACACTCTGCTGACTGGGCAATAATAAATCTTTAACAGGTCTTCAGAAATCCAGCACTAAAGTCTCGTGAAGTTTTTTGGTCATGTTACCACAGCCCAAAAACCACTTGATGTTGCTGTGCTGGACGTGATGAAACGTTTTGGCATCATTCTTTCCCAGGTATGTGGTCTAAAGTGGTCTCCAGATAACAGATTTCTTGCAAGTGGTGGAAATGACAACATCCTCAACATTTGGCCAGCTGTTCCCGGCTCCTCCCACAGTGCGACCACGCCGATTATCTCATTCACGTAAGTCTACACCACATGACGTGTTAGGCAGAAGCTTGGCATTGGCATTTTGACATTGAAATGTTGTGTCGGGAACCTCGGACAATAATTCATTGGATCTCCTTTCGTGGTCTCGCCTTTCTCCCCCATTGGTTGTGGCTGTGTTGCCATTCCAGTTGGGTTGGACACTTGAAGAGTTCTGCGGTACCTAATCTTGGCGATCAACCGCGTGGCAACTTTTTTTCTTATTTGTTTTTAGTCCTGATGCAATGAACACTTCTAGTATCGTTCACATGCAAAGGCATTTCGCAGTATAAAGCACACTTGCAATTGATCATGTTTCATTTATAAATCACGAAGACTACAGAAGAATGTGTGAGGAAGCATGCCACCATTTGAACTCTTGGCAGTTATACAGACCAAGTGTTCAAGAAGACAGACAATTTATTGGCAAATTTGAAATAACTTATTTGCCCTCTTTGACATCAACTTAGGTCCCGTAGGCCTAAACAATTGCAGTATACAGAATGCATATCAGCAAGGTACCTTCTAATGTGAAACAGGACAGATATCACTGAATTGGATTCAGGGTTTCCAGGCGAAATAAGAAATGGAAAAACCATGATTTACAATTGGACCTTGAATTTGATGATTTTTGGTGGAAAAAACAAACATAAAAATGTCATACGGAATCATTCAGGGTTGTTTGTTTAAAGCATTCTGTTTTAAACAACCACGACTTGTTTAAAACAGTTTGTTAAAACAAATTGTCTTTTAAACGTGTTTTAAACATGTTTAAAACAACCTCAACTTGTTTGAAATGCTTTGATTTAACAATCTGCAAAAACAAAAAAAAAAAGCTTTTTGCTTAAATTTACTTAATTTTCAACATTTTTCTGTTACTAGGGGGCTGCGCCCCCAACGGGGGCGTTCAGTCTCCACGGTCATTTATCTGGGCATAAGTAACGACGCGGGCATATTTACTTCCCTGACAATCCTGACAATAATACAACGAAATCTTCCGCAAATTTCGTTTATTTGCCCTCTTGTCTGGCTCCGTGTGTGCAATTTGGCTTTAACCTCTTTTGAGAAACCCTTACTGCCCCCTTTTTCGGGACATTTTGAGCACTTACTAAAAAAGTAACAGTCGATGAAGCCAAATTAATGCTGACCACGTGACACCCTTTCTGTGGCTGCCCATTTTTTTGTAAATTGTGCAACTGTTTTGAAAGCAATATTTCCGTTTGCTATTCTCCGCATTTCCCCCTGGCAGGAATCAGGCCGCAGAAGGTCCAGGTAACGCCTACCTGAATTTTAGAAGAAGTCTTCTTTGTGCTTACCAAACATCTTCCTAAACTTGAGAGAAATAGGCCCACATCCTGGTAGAAACAGGCCCATGGGTCGATTGCACAGCCCCATTCGCCCTGGGCAAATCTTGCAGGGAAGCTGAATTTCCTGTTTTTGTTGCTTTCAGGAATGCGCATGTTTTAATAAAATTGGTGCTCATTTTTCTGAGCAAGTTGGGCAAATCAAAAAGTCTCATTGTTCCACACGGGTTCCCCTGTTTTGTCATTTCTAATTTGTGGCAAACGCCTTGCCCCATTCTGTGCATGCATGGGCATTTCTTTTCGCGATGCAATCTTTTCGTGTGTGTTTTGCAGCGAATCTCGGCATTTGAAAGTCGTGTCAAAAGTGTTCACTTGACACAGTGTCCCAGCCCGACGTTGTTGTCTGTTTGCTCGCGGTGATTGTCATCTTTTTCCCGCCGTTGATGATCCGGTGCTTACGGATGTATCTCTGATCGACTCGTTAATAATTTTGGGGCCCTGACTGACTGCACAATCTGCATGTTCCTGCAAAGGGCAAGTCCAACGGCGGCGATTTTAAACGCACAGAAAAATTAATTAAAACAAAGAAATGAGAAAAAACAACAACAAAACAGGAGATTCTGTTTGCCTCAGAGCCGACTTTCGTCACGCGGCCGCCGCCTCCCTGTCGCGGAGGCGGCCAACACCCTGCAGAGGCGGCCTTTCGAGCGATGGGGGAGGGCCGTTCGGTGGGCGGCCTGTCATGAAGCAGCAGAGGGGTGGTCATGAGGTTCCCTTTTTGGAAGTGTTTCCTTTCCACATGCTTCGATAACTTTGTGGAGCACGCACCTAAGTGCACCATTCTGAAACATGTACATTTGGGACACTGACCTCCACATGGATCCATGTGGAAGTCAGTGTCCCAAATGCACATGTTTCAGAATGGCGCACTTAGGTACGTGCTCTACAAAATTTTCTGTGCGAAATTGCGGATGTGCCCAGCAGTTTTCGGATGTCTCCACGGCCTGTCAAATCCATATTCATTGTGGAATGTGGACACAGCGCTTCCCGCATTTCTCATTTCCTTCATTTGTGCGCTGCCGACCCGAAATTTTCAAGCTTGTTCAACCTTGCCTTCTCTCACTTTCATTCTTTCTCCCCCCTCCCCGCCTTCTTCAGTTTGTTTACCCTTTGCAGTCTGCAGATTCGCCACAAAAAAAAAGATCACGATGAAACAAACATGAATCGCGTGTTCATAACTGATTTACGCGGAATGACGCAAGCCGTTTTGAAACATTCAAGCAGGCTGTCTCACCTCCAAAGCCCATTCGATTTGAGCATGAAAAGCACTTTTTTTTCTCCAGCCGAATCGCATCTTCGTTTCCCTTGGCGGAGAAATGGTCATGAGTCGCGAGGAATGGAAATCCTCTGTGGGTTTTGGTTGCCGGATTTTTTGAGAAGGGCGTCGAGAGGACCAACCTCTGCATGAACGCAGGACAAACTTCTCTTCGCGGCACTGCTTGCATCCTTGCATTTGTTTTTTTTTTCAATAGAGCAAGGCGATCGGCACGCAGACGCATGCATATTTTCCAGCTTCAACCAAAACCGACCAACCACAAAGCCAAGCCAAACAGTGGCTGGTGGTGGTGGGCAGTGCGACTTCATGGAGTTGATGATGATAATTGTGAAAAGCACACTGATCGAAAACTCCACGTCTGGCGCCAACACCCCACCGCCCTCGCGTTTGTTTGACGTTTGCATTCTCGGACAACAATGAGGAAGGCCCAGGAAGGCCACCAGTCAGATGTTCGTCCGATTCGGCATTCAAACAACTCAGCGACATGTCTCCCCCTCACCGCTGTTTGCAGTGCACGGCCGCTGTTTGCTGCAGACGAAAAGTGGCGAGGAAATTACTTTCACCATGTGCCATTTTTCGATCTTTCAACAAAAATGTGAAAATTTTCACGATTTTGGATCAAAATGTGAGATTTTCAAAGGTGGAGGTTTGGCATCAAATCAATATGGAAAACCATCGGCAACGGTTCCAAGGTCCGACCGCATCTTCCCACCTGATCTCGGAATCGCCGACACCGCATCCACCGCATCTCAAGTTAATGTTTTTTTTTTCAAGTTGGCATTGGTTGGGCATAGGTTTTGGTGGTTTCGGCGGGTTGACGTTCGGTAGCTTTCGTTGGCAGGTACCCAAGTCGAATAAAAATCTGAAAAAAAATAACCGAACCCAACCTGAACCTAACATAACCTAGACCTAATCCCACTTCACCAAACCTTTACTTTACGCATTCTAATCTTTCCAGTACTCGACCCAATCCACTTGAAAAAATCGAAAAGTTTTATTTTGAGATACGGTGGATGCGGCTGTGACAATTCCTAGATGCGGTGGATGCGATGCGGTTGGGAAAATTCCGAGATGCGGTGGATGCGTTGGGAAAGATGCAGTGGAGGCGATGGCAGACAGGCGCAACGAAACATGACCTCGACCTCATCAGACTTCACCAAACCAAACGCAATCAAACTTTGCCAATACCCAACTAAATCCACTTGAAAAAAAGAGAAAATTCCATTTTGAGATGCGGCTGGACAATTCAAGATGCGGTGGATGCGTTGGAAAGATGCGGCAGAGGTGACGGTGGAGAGGTCTTTGGAAATCATGAAAAAACCAACATCGATGTTTTCCGAGATTTTCTCAGAAAAAGTGGTGCAAGTAATTTTCTCGGCACTGTACATACAGAGAAGTCATTCACCTCGCGAGTCAAGTCTCCTGGCCGTTGGATTCATTGGACCAGGAGGCTTCTTTTTGAGGCTTCAATCTGGAGGCTTCACTTTTAAAATAAAATAAATAAAATTTTTGAACATTATTGTATTAGATTGTTATCAATAAAACCATTATTGTTGCCTTTTTCAAGCACTATTGTCACTAAATTATTGCAAAATTAGCCTTGGCAGCTTTTGGAACACATTTAAAACTGTTTAAACACGTTTTAAACAACGGGAAAAAACAGTAACATTCACCTGTTGTAAGGCCATTGGTGGATCGAAATGGTTTTTTCCGATGACTTTTTCGACTCCAGGGTTCGAGAAGAAAGAAGGATCAAAGAAGAAAGAAAGAAAGTCGGAAGGAGAAGGATTTGAGTGCAACATTTCTTTTAATTTTCAACACGTCTAAAACCAAACTCTGCTCGGACGAAATCTACCGGCGAACAATTTAAAAATCAAAGCAAGTTGATATTTCATGTGAAGACACGAGAAACAATAGTTTGTGCACATTCCACTCCTGGGAGGACAGCAACAGAAGATGGGTGAATCGATGTTCACATCCCTATTAACGATGTCGGTGGCACATGCGGAGAATTCCAAAAAGGATGTTGTCCTTCTCAAGCGGCTCTGAATTCAACCAAATGAGTATGGTAGAACTTATCTTTGAAACGAATTTCCGTCTTGGGAGCCGGTCATTCTCGCTACCCCCTGAGTAGGATTTGGACACTACTTTGCTTCTCCGTCCACGTCGGAGAAATATCGTCGGATGCTCTTGAAGCCCGTACCCGGAACTCCATTTAAGGAGTAACAAGCAGCAAGGTTAAAAACATGACACGATGATGATGAAAGGACGCAGCACAAATGATCAAACAGATTAAAATCAAGGATGAACTCTTCCAGGTTGTTTTATGGCACGTTAAAATATGGCACAAAGAGTATGGCACAGGAATATGGCAAGCAGCTCCATCAGTGGCTCCGAGCAGAGTGATCGTTGAATTTCCTTTCGCTCAACGAACCAAACCCGGCCAGTTTTCTTCCAGCTTTTATCGATAAACAATCTTTCGTGCTGACTGATTTTTTTGCATGTTGGCATAAAGAACTTTGAACCGTCTTTCCCGTTTTCCGTCTGATTATTTGATTTTTGCTCATACAGGTTCACCAATGAGCTCGCTAAACGCATCTAACAGGGTGACGCAAAGAGCGAACGCTCTTGCATACCCCCCGCAAAATGTGAGCAAATCGTGGATGCATATCCACGATTTTGCTCAAAATCATGTTCTTTACAAATTTCCCTTTCAGTCACCCTGTACTGCTGTTCAAAAGCTTAATTAACCCTCAGCGATGAAAGATGTCACTGGTTTAATTTACTGCCATCTCTAGGAAAGAGATGCAATTCAATTCACCCAATTTCCAATTCCCATTTTTCAAAAAAATTTCGGCAGATGGCGCCGTTGATCACCTGCATTTTTTTACGAATTCGCAAACTTCGAGATCTGACTGATTGATTGTCCAGGCTTATGATTTTCTGTTTGTTTACAATGTTCAGAAAAAAAAAACAACAAGGTCAATGCCCTCCTTCCTTTTCCAACACCACATCAAGTAAAACTATTTTCACGAGCATATATTTTTTCTGATTGTGTTTGCATTCCAATTCCGGCTGACTGAGACCATCACCGTGCCAGGCCGCCCCTTCGCCGCATCGTCCGAAGAGAGTAGAGATGGCAAAGAACGGAAGCCCAGCACAGACCGGTCAAAGCCATCCAGCCAGGAATCCAACCACAGTCCTTTTCCTCCAATTTCGTATTTTTTTCCAACGAGATTTTTCTTTTTTGAATGGCGGGTATTGATGATTGAGGATTCACTGGATTGAGCAACCATATTTCCTCCAAGGGCGCTCTCCCAAGTCATCGTCAAGCGAGTAAATTGTTGGGAAACAG
>JASGXE010005669.1:0-22595 GCA_030068105.1 Sinentomon sp. SZTP_YWyxl | reverse complement strand
GAGTTCGTTATTCATGTGGAACACCCGAGCGCGTTGGTCCTATCAACGCAGAAAGGAGTTGTCACCAATTGGGAGCCCTGGCTCACACCATCCTGATGGTTATACAGGGCAGCCCAAAAGTCTTTGTCCATAGGAAAGATGTAAATTCGCTGCGATTTTGTGATTGGAACTTTTCCAGCTCTAATCACGCACGTCAAGACTCTAATCGGAAATTGTACTCCTGAATGAGGTGGTGACATCAGTGGTGTCTAGAAGTTTCTAACAAAATATGATAAAACAGCAAATTTCCCTGTATATGCACAATGAAGCGTTTCCATCGGCGGTTATTGGAGCCAGAAAAAATGTCACATCACAAACTTCGATAAAAACAGCAATTTTACCTTCATCGAAAAAGATCCGCCCCACCCCACATTGGAACCAACAAGCGAAAAAGTTACTTCTCACGGTGATTTTCACGGGCCGGCATTTGAGCAGTCTTTTCCCGCAATTTGCAACGTTGCCAGATTTTTCTAGTTCGTATATCTGCACCCAACCAAGGCAATGAATGACCGTCATCGATGATGTTAAAAGAAAGCACTGCCCACAAGTGAATTGAATCGATATTTAAAGAACAGCAAAGGTGGGACGAAGTCGCAATCAAGTTCACAATTCGTTCGGCAATGGCGACAAGAAAACAGTTTGGTGGGCCTTGTCAGGTCAGAGATCTGAAGTGCAGCCTTTCGTCAAAAACGGTGCCCCCTAAAATGTGGACACCTGGACACCCTTTTGGAGACCCTTCTTACCCAACCTAACCCATCCAAACCAACCATTGATATCTTGTCCTATCCTAAACTATCCTATACTAACCTGACCTAACCTAACCAAACCCGTTTAAGGGGGTGTCCAGTTGGGTGCAGGTGTCCATATTTTAGGGAATAGGTACAGTCAAAAATAGTCGGCATGAACGGACCTCATCAAAAGTCCTCGAACATAGGCGATATTTTAAAGACTGGTGACACGGGGCCATCTAATTTACACAGGCCTTTTGGTGCAACTTCACGCCTCACACGAGTGTCATGATGTTTTGCGGCGCATGCCATTGATTCAAAATGGCGCCTGAGTAAATAATGAACTCCTATGTTCGAAGACTTTTGATAAGGAGTGTAGAAACGGGGCATGGTTATTGTGCAGAATACCCGCTAACATTTGGGTGTGGCCTGTTTCCCGGACGTTTTGTTGTAACCTGAACGTTGCGGGTTCGAATCCAAGTCGGGACACGAGATTTGCCATGGCAGAAATCATGTGTGCATCCATCCCTCGGCGAGGAACGGAAGTGGTCAGTCTGTTAGTCCTTCGGATGGGACTTTAAGAAGGAGGTCGCGTGTGCAGCATCACACTGTGCACGTTAAAGAACATCAAAAGTCCCAGGTCTGAGACAGAGGCCTGGCAGATTACATAAACACAGAAGTGACTTGACACCTATCACCCCCCGATACTTGACGTCGGTCATCATGCGGGTTGCCTGTGCCGTTAAACCGGCAGTGTCGGAAGTTGTGACTGAGATATTAGTGCCTGGAGCGGGTGCTGCTGCAGCAATTGCACTTGGGAGTATGCCGTACCACTCCGGGACCTATTGATTGGATGCCTGCAGCGGTGGGTGCTGGAGCAGCTTTCTCTCAGGTGATATTTGCCAGAACCTCAACGGGACCACGGCTGACGTTGCAACAAAAAGATAAAAGACGTGATTTCGCCCATGAAACACAGTGAAGGAAATATTCGCAAAGCTCGCAGAAATGTTCATTCTTTAGTTTTCGGAGCGGTGCATTCCTCCAGGTATTCTGCCGAATCCGCTACAAAGGTATCCTCATTTCGTGGAGCTTCAGCATCCGATGAGATCATCACACTATGATCAATGGTCTGAAAAAAAGTTAGGCTGTCGGGAAATCCAAATTCCGACAAAGATGGGTATATTTACAGAGCATCGGCATACGTGGGCACAGCGCCACCCACATACCAAGCTACACATCAATCCAATGAGCGACTTTATTGGAGATACATCTCTGTGGGGAAAACGTTGCAGGTCTGACAGCCATATGCCCGTCAGGAAAGGCTTGATGGGAATGAGGCTTTTGGGGCAATTGCGATATTTTCGCAACGGATTACGCTGGGGTAGCTATAAATGGCAACCGACTAGAAGAAGGTTGAATCTTGCTTATGCCGTTTACTAAAACGTTCAGAGATGCCGTGTTGCCACATTATTTCAGTTTTTAAAGACCGAGATTTGATGCCCAATAACTCTGCGCGAGATCGGATAAAAAAAATTGACTGTTGAAGCAGCCATCTTTCCTCTTTCATTTACCAAAGTTTTTTTTTCTAATATTAATAAATGGCCCACAAAGTGCGTCTGATGGTAACATTCTTTGAGATCTTTTGCCCGAGAATGTGCCGAAAAAGCCTTCCTATTCGCTTTTTGACGACAGAAAAGGTGCGGAGTTATCCTTCCATCTGTATAGTTCAATGGTCGCCACAGTGTCTTCAGGTGAATTTCCCCCGGATTTAGAAATAAATGCGCCGGCGGCAAATAGAAGGGCGTTAAGTGGTAATTTTTTGCTTAAAAATGCACAATTAAACAATACAGGCCCAACTAATACTTGCTCCCTTTTCATTAAATGGACATGCAAAGGTGTGTAATTATTTAAAATGGAACCAAGTGCCAAATGATCCAATCAATAAACTTGTCCCAAAGACAAGCTTGACACATGCAATAAAGCACAAAGTGTCATTTAGCTCTTTCTTTTTACCCAACGCACCAGTTAATATGTGAGATTAGAAAAATCTATGTATCACTTTGAACTCTTTTTGTGCGTGATATATAAGATAGTGACTGAACAAAAGAGCGCCAACTCTGAATTAGATCCATGTCATTGCGAATGGCTAACGAAAACCTTGATTGTTCTAAAAGGAGCCAACTATAAAATAAGCCTCTATTTGTTTTCGGAGCGAATAAAATGTAATGACCAGAAATGAAAGGCGTCAAGTCACATATCGCTCCCTTTCATTACGCAAGTACACTTCGAAATGAAGGAATAAAAATGGACCAGATGCGAGTTGACGCTCTTCTCTTGAACAACGCCATTATATGCATAGGAAAAAGAAGATGGGCTTAAGTCATATCTAAATCCCTGTCATTATTCATGAATTGGATAGAAGAAAAATGTACAACACAGCGACAAACATAAGTTAGCGCTCTGTCGTTGCCCATATAAATGTATTCGCAGACCTGCACAACACAAACGCATGTGTAACTTGACTCTTTGTCGTTGTTCTTTTTTTACATGCGAGATGTGAAAAAAATCAATAATTTGGAATCATCAATCTGTTTTTGAAACTCCGAATTTTATCAAGTTTTAAAAAATTCATATTTCAAATCGAAAGTTAGGTTGATTATCATTTGGAAAAAACAAAAATTGCCGCATGAAAATTGGAGAAATTGGGAGAGTCCATATGCAAACACAAAATAAAAGATCTGCAGATTCCAATTCCATGGTATTGATGTGTACACATCTCCCATTTCCTTTGCCGGTGCACGCGTTGTTTCATGCCATTTTTTAATTTATCTGCTGTTGATAAACCACAAAAATACATCTGCTTCTGCAAAAATAGTAAATGGCCGTACAAGTAAAGGGTGTCCGGCGAAAATGGAAACGAAAAACACGGCAAACAAGTGGCCGTTTCCTGTGAACAGACGTAGCTCTGCTTTCGAACACCTGCAGTGCGGTTAGACTCCGCTTATCAGCAAGCAATATCTTGAACATTTTCAGCGTTACGTCTGTGTGTGGATGACGCGTCAATAATAAACATCCATTGTAACTTTGGCAAATGCAATCGCAACAGGGTGGGCCTGTGGTTCTGCCTGCACACGATGAAGGCACTCAATTGGGAATGGAGAGGGGCAAAAACGTATGTGCTACCTTGCACTTGCGAAAACTTGAAGAGCGGTGCGCCCATAGGCCGGGTCGCCAGTTATAAAACCCTGCCGCGACTTTAGATGGCAGGCCGGGGCCTCCAGCGAGCACTGCTTTTTCCATGAGAGGGGACAGGGTTAGGTCAGGTTCAGATACCTTTAGATAAGAAAAAAATATTTTTTTCTTGCAAGTAATGGGCCCCAAACGAGCATTCTTGCGCAAAATGCTCTCAACCCTCTAAAGTCGAGGCAGGGTTTGAAAAAACTCGGCCGGGTCCTGTCCTGTTCGACATAATCACAAACACTTGCAAGCATAGCATTGGCCGTCAGAATGAATCGCCTGACTGTGGAGCAATGACACGTGAATGTTGTGAAATGGGTGTAGGTATGCTTCTTCCACAAAGAGTGAAATGCACGCACCAGTCAAAATTTCAACGGTTTGCGACGTTTCTGTCAAAACAAATGAAAAAGAAATCTGCCTGGAAAACTGCCATGGCCTGAAGTTGTGTGTATGAAGAAATTATGGCCGTTGAACAATTTCCCGTTGCAGGCAGCGCAATCCGAACACCCTGTCACTGAGATTCAGGCACTTGCTCTTTCAACTTTTGTCATTCCCGATGAAAATGATAAAAACAAAATTTGTTTTTTTTTTCGCACCGAAAAACATCGAAAAAAAAATTCCCGACTGGCGCGTTTGCTGTCGACCGTCCCCGATGTCAGCCTCACCAAAAAATAGGTGCAATTATCGTTTCCATTTTCGCCGTACACCCTTTACATGACACCAGTCAAGAATGATAAAATGGTATAATGCAAAGAATTCGCTGAGCACATGAGGTCAAGGTTGCAAGTTCATATTAAAACAAGAAAGACATCATAGAAAAACGTCTGGGCGTTGGCCAATTGAGCTTTTGCGTTAATAACTGTGGCTCAGTCAGTAAAAAAGGACATTTTTCAGTCTCTTTAAGATCTTGAAAAAAGTTATAATGAGAGCTTAACTCAATCAGAGGAGCAGAGAGGCCCATTTTCAGTTCTGCATTGAGGCGTAACGTCTGTGTGAAAAAATTCATACGTTTGTTGCGCAATGCAAGATTTGGTATTGCGCTCTGAATAAATTGTCAGAGTGAGCTTACAAACATCATTTGAAAAAAAATTTAAATGAAACATGCAGCACTTCTTTGCATCCTAACGAACGCCTCGATATGGCAGCAAGGACACGGATCCCGAACAGCGCTTGCACCCGCAAGAATTGGCAACACTAATTTTCGCCAAACTGACAAAGGAAGATAAATCCTTCAGTAATTCTCTATTTTGTCTCCTTCATTGATGAAGTCATGTTGCGTGGAAATGACGAACCCCTCCCTGCTTTTGCAACAATTCACCCCTCCAAAAACCTATTCCCACGTCGTTCCCCCAATGTTCAACACAGATCTGCGCCCTTGCTAGTGTTCGTAAATTCCCGGGAATTTACTTTTGCGGGAATATTCCGGGAATATTCCTTTTTCTGGAATTTTGGGAACAAACGAAAATTCCCGGGAATTTTGGGAATATTCCCGGGAATATTCCCTCCTTGGGAATTTTGGGAATATTCCCAGAAATTTTGGGAATATTCCCGGGAATTTTGGGAATATTCCCGGAAATTTTCGGAATATTCCCAGGATTATTCAAATTTTAGAAATACTGGGAATTTTTGGAATATTCCCATGTATTTTATGATTTTCCTGTGAGAACTTCAATTTTTGTCAAACTCAAGTGGTTGTTGAACAAGATTATCACAATTTGACAGTTTCCACAAAAACATCAGTCATTTCGCTATCTTCAGCAGACCAGATACCTACAGGCTGGCGTGAAAATGCAAAATGCACGAAAGCAGTAAAATGTTGATAATTAATGTGGTTAAACTCAGCCGGGCTGTGAATTCTGTGGTATTCATTTTATAGGGTAATCCGTTGCGAAAGGGCGAATCTAGTGCGGCATATTTTCAGAGGAAATTTTGGGCGATTTTTAAACCCGGTTGTTCCTGCTGGCCTGTTTATGCGAATGACTTTTTTTTGAAATTCCGATTTTCTTTCTTTGGAACTAATTGTCCATTCGAAAAATGATACTTCACATTTTGTTAGGTACCTACCTACCTAGCGGAGTTTGTTCAACAGTGGGCAGTTTGCTCCTTTGAAATCTTAATGTGGGGCTGCTCCCGACTCAGAGACTTGGTAAAATTTTATAAACATCTGCTCCTTCTTGACGAGCATGATGGCATTATCAAGAGTTCTCGATTGCATCTTGGTCTTCAACGCAGCCTCATGTCTAGTTTTGGCAGCTTTTACTGACGAAATCTTGTCTTGAAATTGCCAGCCGACTGCTCGCATTGGAACTGCGTGGGCGGACTGGACACTTCTCAAAGTCCAACCCCTTACCCCTTTTATGCCCAACACTGGTTGCACAGGAGACGAAAAGTCTAAAGCAGATGAGAAAACCAAAACTAGGACCAGTGATTACCTAGGTACCTATATTTTTAATGTGAAATATTCAAAAGCAAGAATTTCGTCATAAATTTTAATTGAAAATCCCCGGGAATTTTGGGAATATTCCAGGGAATTTTGGGAATATTCCCGGAAATATTCCCTTGGAAACTTTTCAAATTCAAAAACAGTCATAAAAATCAATATGAGACTAGAAATATTCCCGGGAATTTTCATTGAAAATTCCCGGGAATTTTGGGAATATTCCCGGGAATATTCCCTCGGGAAGTTTCCCAGAGGGGCGGGAATATTCCGGGAATATTCCCGGAAATTTTCGGAATATTCCCGGGAATATTCCCTCACTCCGAACACCAGCCCTTGCTTTGGATGGTCAAGCGATTGTGAAGGGGGAGGCAAATAGGCAAAAATATGCCCACCCAATCCGCTTAATCAAACACTATAACCGATGGCTCATTTATGCATTTTTGGCCTTTGCATCGCCAGCGTAAAATTGGCACCTCCAATTTGGAAGTGGTCTTTTGTGGCGTCAAAATTTGGAGGTGGTCTTTTTGGAGTCACTTCGAATCCCAGAATCGAACCATAGAAAAGAGTCAAAAAGGTGCCTCAGGACAAGTTTTTAGAGAATTTAAAGCTCCGACTCAACGCACGGTAGAGCTGTGATGTGCCATGCATGGCCTTCCCTCTGATAACTCTCAGCGCATTCTTGACCAGCCAAAAAGATCTTGTTCTGCACCAATCCTTTTTTGAAGGCAAAACAGGTGGCAAATGCAAAAGTGGTTGGACTGCCCCTGAATTCCTACGGCGTCATCATTCGCTGTTGTTTGAATTTTACTCGTTCGTGCTGTGAATGCATTCCGAAATGGTCAAACGTGGACGGAAACTTTTCAAAGCCATCAAAACCCAACCAAACATCCGTCTTTTCTGACTCAACCTGATCGAAAAAAGTATTTTGAACGATTTTGTTTAAACGTTAGAGGTAGAATATCCCGTTTTGGGCTGTTTCGGTTTTATCACTTCGCTATGCGTGTTTATGTGTGCGGTGCTTTGAGCCTTCCTGATTCACGAAGGGATTAGTCGCATTTTTAAGTCAAAATCGCCGCAAATCTTATGAGTCCCTTCCCCTGGCTTCTTCGGCCCATCCCGTTCATTTCCCCGAGCACACGATGCCCGTCACCAATCAAAGGCATCACCACAAGTTTCGTTCTTGCAGTGATGCAAACACAATCCAATCAACCTTCGACACTCACTTCCAAAAACGTTAATCACAGTGAAAATATAGACCTTTAAACGGTGTGGATGACAAATTCATGTGGAATTTCAGTGAGTGGAAAGTCAGAAAATGGCTCTGAAAAATTGGGATAAACTGGACAAAACTTGAACGCCGAAAATGCAAAACGTCCCCCATGGAGCTAACTGAATGAAAAATCAGGCCAACAAAGCAAACTTCAAAACCAGCGGAAAACGCACGAAAAGGGTCAGAAAACTGACAAAAGGTGCCGAATACCCGCAAACCGCGTAAAATGGCTGCGCTGAACTATTGGGAGTATGGGTTCAGTATGGTCTGGGCAAATTTGCCATAACACCACTGGGTGTAAGGCAAACCCAACTTGACTGACTTGGCAGCAACACGAACACAATGCAGCCCCAATTTCAGAGAATTCGCGACGCATCAAGCATCCGGCTTATTGTTCCTGCGAGACAGTTTTTCAATTTTGTGCGGAAATTTATCGTATCTACGGGGAAAGAGGAATTTTAGTTTTGAGGGGAAAAGGGTCTATTTGAACTGTTCTGAGGTTCCAGCCGATCAGAAGCGCATTGCTGCAGAAATGCAGTTGAAAAGTTGCCATCATCGACGAAATATCTTTTGCATAAAAAGGTAAAATGTGGACACCTGGACAGCCGACTTGATGCTCTCTTATATACCCAGACCAAAATACTTTTCTTTGATTCTTGCAAGCACCTTTTGTTGCCATCCAAAAATTAAGAAAGGAATAAATGCGCATTTGCAATTTTTTAATACTTATCATGCACATTTGGCCTTTTTCGGATAGTTATTCGTCCGGCAGCAGGAACGTCATTTAGGAAGGCAACGGCCCTTGCCAAGCAAGACCCCCAAGGGTTTGCTTGCCCCTTGGCATACCTTTTCGTGCGCTGTTGGAAATTTTGGCCCCCAAGAACACGAATGTTGAACCCAAAATAAACCTAATATTTTAAAATTCGTTCAGCTGCTGGGGTGTTCCGCCCCAAACCCCACTTCCGCCAGATCCTTTGCCCCTTGGAACTCTGCTGTGACACTGTTCCACCAGACCCCCCAACTGTGCTGCCCCTTGGTTCATCCCGGAGAAGTGCCCCCCCCCCCCCCGCGGCGTGGCCCACGGTCAAACAGGGGTCCGTTACGATTTTAGGGAATACTGCAGAAGTTGAGAGGTGATTTGTCCCCCAGCTGGAACTACACTGCGCACTTCAAGATTTCAGCATATCCACCGTTTGGTTCGTGTCCAGCGCATATTTTTCTCCAATTCCAACTGGAATTACGTTGTTCTTTTGAAATTGTTCTTTTGAAAGTGTTTATATTTAACAGTGCAAGCGCTAATTCTTAGCCAGAAAGAATGGGTATTGCCAACTGCTGCATGATGAGACCATTTTTGCCACCTCAAGCGGCTGGGAGCCGACGCAGCTCGCGGCGCGTTGTTGCGCAGGCTTCCTTGGCGAAACATCATTGTGGCTGAAATTGCTCGTTTTCATTACTAAATGGCGAAACGCACTCTCCAACAAAATGTTACAAAGACCTGTCCAATCGCACCGTCCGCAAATTAATTACCGGGACCTGTATTGCGCAGCGGAACGGCGTTCCCGCCCTCTGACGTGCTCCAGGTCACCCAATTCAACACTCCTTCGGGGGAGATATCATGACAGGGGTGGGGTAACGAACTCTGGGTTGCAAGGCAAATTTCCCCGTTCAATTAATTTTTCGACAGCGGAGTTCGCTGCACAGCTTTGAGTCAAAGCAAGGGTCAAAGCTGCCTGTCTTGATTTTTCTTTCGCTGCAACTCGAGTCCTCACCGCGATACCGACCGCGTCATTTTGAAACCGGTCAAAACTCTGATTGGAGTCAATTTTTCTGACATCTATATTCAAATTTTCGTCTGCCCATTTTAGATAATTTTCTCTTCTGTCTCAATGTTTCTTTCACGCCTCCATCCTTGGCATTTCTAAATGCTGTGCATTTCCCCATGTCTACATTTTCATGAAACAATGTGCAGGAAAACAAGCGATGTTTTTCAGAACGGGAAATGCCATTGCGGGTCAAAATGCTGAAAATTTCATGACAAATTTGCAAAATGTATTGCCACATTTTTAGTCGATATTCGGTCACCCAGAGGTCCCTGCAAGGTCACCGCCACATGGAAAATCCCGCAGGAGGATTTGCCAGGCTACGCGTTGTACCTGAACCACTGCGACAACACCGCGGCATTGCGGAGGTCCAAGGTGCCCAACGTTTTTCGCCGTGCCCCTAAACTTTGTGGGTTGCTCTTTTTTGTAAGCGCGCGTTCACACCCTTTTTCGGGAAAACCAAATTAAGGAATTCAAGACCTTTGTGATGAACAACCGTGCGACACAATATTCGGGTTAGGTTCGTTAGGTTGGGTTGGGTTAGGTTAGGTTAGTTAGTTGAGTTTGATATGCCTGTCGGCCAATTAGGAGTTTACGGGCTCCAGCCGCTTGTGCCAAAGGTTTAAGAGAAAATCGGGAGGGACGACATCCACACCTGAGTAGTTGCGGACAGCATTGGCAACCCAAAGCTCGAAAAAGTGAGACAACGAAAAAGTTACAGAGCGAAAAAGTGAGAAAGTGAAATTCTGAGAGAGCGAAATTCAGATTCAAAATCTGAAACAGCGCAAAAGTGAGACAGCGAAAACTTTTGGGACTCGAAAATATGGAAAGAGAAAATGTGAGAGACGAAAATGCGTATGCACACCCCACCTCTTTACCTGGTCTATGATCTGGCGTCCATTTCCACTGAAGCTTAGACCGTATTCAGCTTTTCAATCGCCCCCATAATCTATTTATAGACCATACTTTTTCTGTCCAACACGGAATTGCAGCGGGTTTTGAGGCAGATGCAGCGGTTTTTTCCTAGGAATGTAAAGTGGAAACTTTCCACTTGGTTTACTTTGAATCCTACTGATCCTTCCGATGTCGGGAGAAGAAGTGCTATGGTAGGCCATTTTGAGTTAAGCACGAAGAAATCGCCAAGTTGAATCATTTATCCCCTTCTGCTCAACAGGTTATTGATACTGTTCAGAACAATAAAAAAGGCCAAACTCTCACTTCATCCTTTCTAGCGCAAGCGTAAAAGATAATGATGTCGAGTAATGACAAGGGATCAAGTGCCATTCAATGCTTTATTGAATAACAGGTTGATTAATCGACAGCAAAGTAAAAAAGAGGCGCAACTGTGACATGTGGCCACTTTGAGTAAATCTCAACCGTTAAATGCCTGTTCAATCAGAGGGATCCATATCACACATTGGCCTTTTTAATTTTAAATAGAGTCCGAGAATTTGTGCAATGAAAAGGAGCCAATTGATACCTAGCTCCATATTCTTTACGCATCTCTTCATTAATTTGCGCGATAGCTTGGGATCCAATTGCCAGTTAGTCCTTTTTTCTACAATCGGAAATGACACTACTGAATTTGCAACGAAAGGGCTTCAAGTAAGAGTTGGCGCTCTTTCAAACAAACATGGAGTCCTGAAAAGGATCAATAGTATGGAGCATACTTTCACATGGTTGTTTCTCATTCCGGTATTGATGCTCAAGACTGAACAACTATAAGGAGCTATCTGTATTTTAGCTCTTTATAGCATGTGTCACACAACTCATTGCAAAATTCGAAAGCAGAGAGTCAAGTTATATTTGGATCCATATAGGGCATTTTTGCACTTTTCTCATTTTTCGGACCACTTAGCGCCTTTTCATTTGCCGCCGGCGAATGGGTCGTTAACTTAACTGATAGCACAGTGAAAGCTGGTAGCGCATGAACGCCTCTTGTTCCAGAGGCATTTTAAGACCCAACCAGTGCATTACAATAATTATTACCTGTTGATAAACCATGGCATTTTGTGTAGATTCGCTCAATGTTTCCAAATTTAATGACCTGAAATCAACTGAAACCCACACACATGCGTTTTGGACAATGTGTTTTGAGTTTATGTCAAAAATGAGTGAAACCTACTCAGCAATGTTTATTTGATTTGACACAGTATAACACTGTTTAACGAGGGCCAGCCTTTTGTTGCAGCTTGTGAAAGGTTGGCTTCCAAACCACATGTTACGGTAAACAAGCTCATTCCACTTGAAGATATGAGCTGAGAATGCTTCACACTCTTCCATTTAAATGCACAGAAAAACTTTAATTTCTACGCCGAGAATGACGTTTTCGACCGAGTTTTCATTGTTGAAAGAATTCTGAATTCACTCTGAGCACACTTGGGAGCATTCTTAGCTCATATCTTCAAGTGGAATGAGGAGTAGCAGGGGCGGAATCAATGTACCCGTAAATATGTTTTCCCCATTTAACAGTTGCCTCCTAAAATTTTCTTCTTTCTTTTTCACTAAAAAAGGCGGTTAAAGATCCAGATTTCAACAAAGCTTTCTGGAACCGTCAGCTTTTGACCTCGCGGTCACAAAAGAGTATCTTTAATTTCTGCAGCATGGAGTTTTTGCTAAATCTGAACAGTTGCCATTTTTTGCATGTGTGGGTACATTAATTCCTCCGCCACACTCCACAGAATTCCGGGCAAAACTCGTCACCGGTTGTGCTCAAAATGGTTTCGCATGTCATTGGACTGCCTGACCAAGGGTTGACAGGATTTATCATCAATCCTGTTCATAAAAAAATTGGGTCAGGTTGAGGGTGAATGGGATGTTAAGGTGGGTTCCAGAATAGGTTAGGGTCAGGTCAGGTTAAGAAGGCGACACCTCCTGAGTTCCTGAGGTTGTCGAAAGACTTTTGACCTATCCTGAACAAGTCAGCTAAATCAGACGGCAACGTGGCCAAGAATGCTTATTCGTCCAAGCAAGCTATTCGGTAAAATGTGGACACACTTGGACACCTGAATACCCCCGAATACCTATCACCCTGAACAGTGATATCGTTTGGTTGGGACATGGTGGGTTTGGACAGGGTAGGTTAAGACAGGGTGGGTTAGGACAGTGTGGGTTAGGACAGGTCAGATAGATCGAAGGATAGATTAGGGTAGAGCAAGATAGATTAGAATCAAAGGAATACATTGGGATAATTTTATTTTGGATAAATCAATTAAATTATTTTGGATAAATTTGGATAAATAGGCCATGCATTTAGGATAGGAATGGTCAGGTTGGGTTAGACTGGTATCCAAGGGAGTATCCATGTGAGTACCTACCCACAGCCATATTTCAAGGACCACCTTCTTTCAATCTACATGCAGTCCTTGGTGCAAGCCGCATTGTCTTTCCAATTCTTTTACACATCACAAATTCCATTTTTGAATTGTGGGAAAGCCTACTTCAGGCATATTTTCTGAATGAAGGCTCAAGTATTTGCTGAAACGACCACGCAGATATCTTCAGCAGCAATTTGTTGAGCCATAGGGCCCAACAGGGCAAAGAACAGGTGGGGGATATGGGCTCATTTGGTGGGCGAAAAAGGCTACTCGGCCAAAAGCGAGCGTCGACATCACGCATTGCACATTAAACCAGGTGGAAAACAGCTGATCTGAGGTGAGGCATAATCAAATCAGCAAACCAAATCGCACTGCAATTTCATTTCTCCGGAAAAATGATATTTAGGCATAAATTCGCACTTTTAATGTGCCTATTTCACCATATGAGAAGGCTTACAAGTCAATTTACCCATTCATTGCTCTTTTGCGCTTGGTCGCAGTCTTGTGTGAGCTGCCTTGAACATTCAGGGCCAAGTTCAAAACGACCTGTGCAGCGTTTGGCGCGATTGGTTTGCGCGCATTTTCAAAAAGAATCGGTGCTGACCTTGCGCTAATTTTTAATTACTGCGTTTCGTAAGCGCATTTCTGCAGGTAAGTGACAGGACCACTGACCAACTGACCAGCCGGCGGTCGTCGGCCGCATTGTCACGTTCAGACTGGGGCCTTCTGACACGGGCCATTTCAAAGCAGTGGGGCCCCCTGAAGTGGAGTTCAGAAGAGCTTTTTCAGCGAAGCATCAATGACTGCCACATCCACAAAAAGGAAGCATTCGCCGCATATTTCCTCATTGCAATAACTCATCCTCAGATTCAACTCAAACAGTATCAATTCAACAGACGGATGCATCTTTCAATGCAACAATGGAAAAGGAATAAGCGTTGTGCAGATACAAATGAAAGTTTTCGTCCTCAGCTACAGCCCATTCCACTTGAAGATATGAGCTGAGAATGCTTCACACTCTTTCGTTTAAATACACAGAAAAACTTTAATTTCTATGCCGAGAATGAAGTTTTCGACCGAATTTTCATTGTTGGGAGAATTCTGAATTCACTCTGAGCACACTTGGGAGCATTCTCGGCTCATATCTTCACGTGGAATGAGGAGTAACCGGTTTGCGTTCACCTGTTGTTTGCTGTCAACCGACTGCTTGCTGACCGCTTATTCGGCTTATTTGGCCGACGAAAACATCCCCAAATTTGGTTCTCAAATGCATGTGCACACGGAACCGTACTTTTTGTGATCGGGCAATCTAAAGTTCTTTGCAAGAAGGAAACATATGGAGGACACTGCGGGTTTACTGGGCTATGGGGTCTCCAACTTCACGTTGTTCAGCAAAAATTACCAACATCAATCTTTCGTGATGACAAAATTGTGCCTTTTCACAGTTGACTCCGAAACTTTTTCTTTCTTTCTTTTTACTCTTGTGCAGGCGTTAGAAATTATTCGTAAAGCACCATAGCATGGAATCCAGAACAAAAGGTAGGAAACTGAGCGAGCTTCCGTGAAGTCGCCATGTGGCGGCAGCACTGTTGATAAGTCTGAAAGAGTAAACAGAGCGTAATGGCGCTGGCCTTCCAGATTTCAGAAGTCCTAAACGGAACAAAACATGAACAGATCCAAAAAATGCACCTGCGAGTTTTGGGATTCTGTTGCGGCAAGCGCGCAGATCTGCCTTGCTCAGACATGTCGACAGCGAGCTCGCAGCGGAGAAAATGAGAACTACGCAAATGTGCCACGAAAAAACTGCGAAGAAAAAAATTATTATTATTATTATTATTAAAAACAATACTGCCACGAAAGATTTGGTGGCAGGACGAAGAATACAATTCTGAGTCATAGATGATTAAAAGAAAGGCAACAATTTCAAATAAAGAAGGTCAACGGTCACGAATAACTGGTGCAACGCCCAGGGAAGCCATTGCACGCGAAATTAGAAGGGATGTTTCCGGTAGACAATTCCAATCCCTGATGGTGCGAGGAAAGAAAGAGTTAAAATAACGGTTTGACTTGCAGATTGGAGCATGAAAAGCAAGGCCATTGTCTGTTCTGCGCTGCTTTGGCTTCTTAAAATAATGAGGAGGCATAGTAAAATTCAGGGAGTTCGTTAAAATGCTGCTAAATAACTGAAGTCTGTGCATTTTGCGCCTGCTAGACAAAGAAGACAACCCATCCCCCTCAGTAGGGCGGTCACACTAGCTTCACGGGCATATGAACCGGTAATCATGCGAGCAGCTCTTCTTTGAACCATTTCAACTTTTGATGTATCTTCCTGGGTGGCAGGGTCCCAAATGGCGCTGGCGTACTCAATTACAGGCAATACGAGGGATAAATATGCTTTGAGCTTGGCTTCTTTGGAGGAATAACGCATGTTTCTTAGAACAAAACCAAGGGTCTTTTTTGCCTTGGCGCAGGTGAAGCTAATGTGATCTCTCCATGAAAGGTCTTGGGAAATGAAGACGCCAAGATATTTAAAAATCCTGACATTCTCAATAGGCAGATCATTGATTGTGTAAATCACCTGGGTGACAGGAATTCTGACGCGTTTGGAAAAGGACATCGTTTTTGTTTTGGAAATGTTTATTTGCATTCCCCAGGCGCTGCACCAAGAGGAAACCTGGTTGAGGTCCGACTGCAGAAGACGACTGTCGTGAGGGGAATTTACGGCTCGATAAATGACAACATCATCAGCGAACAGTCGTATACTTGAGTAGAGGTCACTTGAGATGTCGTTTATGTAAATCAGAAATAACAGCGGGCCGAGAACACTCCCTTGTGGCACGCCTGAAGTAACAGGTGATTCAGATGAGATTGCACTATTGACAGAGACCACTTGGGTGCGATTTTCCAGAAAACTTCTTATCAAATGGAGGATAAAATTTGGGAAACCCAGCAGTTGCATTTTCAGAATCAGTTTGTCATGAGGAACGAGGTCAAAAGCTTTTTTAAAATCCAAAAATATAGCATGAGTTGGAATGCTGTTGTCGAGATCTTTGGCAATATCATCCACCAGCAGCATAACCTGAGTTTCGCATGACATTTTGTCTCTGAAACCAAACTGATTTGGATGAAGAACATTGTTTTCTGTCAGGAAATTTCTAATCAAAGACGCTAAAAGTTGCTCAAAACTTTGGAACAAATGCAGGTAAGTGAAATTGGCCGATAACTTTCTGGTCGATTTGGTGGTTGATCTTTTTTCTTAATCGGGATGACAAGAGCCTTTTTCCAGTCTGAGGGCAACTCTCCTTCAGACAAAATTTTGGAAAAGAAAGATGACAATACGGTACTCAAGGCTGGAGCAAGCTCCTTCAGTAAGCGACCCGGTAGACCATCAGGGCCCATGGCTTTTGGGAGAAACCTTTAAAAGAAGTTTCCTTATGCCACCAGCTTTAACTTCGGGTGAAGAGTGGTTGTTATTCAGGGTGACAAGTTGGAACAAGAGGGAGCCTATTCCGGCGAGTGAAAAAACACTCGAGAAATAGCAATTCAGGACTTCTGCGATTCCGCTGCTCTCAGTTGTCAAGTTCCCATTTGGGGTAACGAGCGGAGGAATTCCATACTGCAATCCTTAAGGGATTTTAGATACTTCCAGGACTTAAGACAATGGTTGTCTTCAAGGGTGGGGTTTATGAAAGAGTGAAACAATGCAGAATTAAAATCTGAGCATTCAGTTCAAAGGTGGTGATATGGGGCACCGTCGGATGATAAACCACTGATGCGTTTGAATTTGGAATGAGCCCGTCTCTTCTTTTGAAGGAGTTTATTCAGTTTTTGGGTAACCCAGGGGTATTTCTGACTGACTTTGGACTTTTTACTTGGTATCCTATTCAAAAACACTGTCAAAGTGTTTTTAATTGTTAACCAGGTGTCATTAATTGGTCTATTTTTAATGAAATCATTTGAAAACAGTGGATTTGAGAGCAGAATTTTGTTTAGTAGAGGCCAGTCTACAGCGGCATAGTCTATAAATTTTTTCACGACTTTTTTGGAGGCTGCAGAATCGACAACCGGAAAGGACAGGGTGACCATCTCATGGTCGGATATGCCTGGGAGAACTTTGATCCATTCAAAATTAGTCAGGACTACATCCAAAATGGTGCTGGAAAATGGAGTAATTCTTGTGGGCTTTAATACTAATTGGTGAAAATTAAAAGTGTTTACTATGTTTTCGAGGCACTTGTCATTGTTATTGAAGGCCAAAACGTGAAGATGATTTGGGAAGTGTTCGTTCACTTTCGAAGCAAAGAAATTGGCAATGGAGAAAAGCAAGGCTGCGTTGAACTTTCGTTCTGTGGTCTGTGACAAGATTGAAACAATGCTTTCTAGAGGTGTCAGATTTTGACCTCCGCGGTTAAACGTCACCCACCCCGGTTATAGTTTTAGCGGCATTCTATTTGTTGGTAAAACCCACAGGTCATGGTAGGCTTAGGTTTGGTTAGATTTGGTTAACATGTATGGGTCATAAGGGTGTCATAAACGAATAAATTGCCGCCGAGTTTTTGCAAAAATCTCAACATTCGCAATTTTTCAAATTTTGTGTCAGAAATGAGCGTCACAACTGCAGGTAGGTATAGTGGCGAGAAAATTACTTGTGCCATAAGTCCGTGCCGTTTTTCAATCTTTCAGAGAACACTGTGAGGATTGTGATGATTTCTGGTTCAAAAATGGGATTTTGTTGCATGGAAATATGTGTGTTAAATCAATGATTGGAACCAATATTGATGGATTCGAGTTTCCCCGAAAACCCACAAAAAGACACCATGTGTGGCACAATTAATTTTCTCGCCGCTGTACCTACACAATGGGTTATTCAGTAGCCTGTTGGACGCCCTGAAGCTAATTTCTGTCTCAGAAACAGCTAATGCAACGAATTAAAATTTCAGTCATGCGCATGTGCCCCTGCGCAATCGCTCATGGCGTCTGCTTCCTGTTTCTGTGGGTCAGCCAAATGTCTTTGAACGTTGGTGAAAGGACATGGTCTGCGAGTACAGGGCGTCCCGATTTCAACATGGAGTGATGCAGCAGTTTCACGCATAACACGAATGCCTTGTGTTTTGCGGCGCATGTTTTGTCATAAAAATTATGACGCTGACGTATACACTCCAAACACTCCTTTCCAAGATTTCGTGTAAGGCGTGATGTTTGCCAAACCCTGTTGGAACTGGGTGGCCTCTGTGTTTTATGGCCTTTAAAATTTCTCCTAGATGCTATAGTTGCGGCGGAATTTCTGTACTCACACGTGCAAAATATTGCGACTGTTCAGATTTTAAGAAAAACTCCATGCTGCAGAAATTGAAAATCCTCATTTGAAAACCGATTCCAAAATCTGTCATCTCCAGAAAGCTCCGTTGAAATCTGGAGATAAAATTCCGGTTGCAGTTCGGAATACCTGCCGACATTTGAAAAAAGCAGAACTGGACAAGTTTCCACACACTCTCAAGTGGTCAAAATAGAATAGGAAAATGAGGACGAGGTAGGTAAGATAGGATATGTTGGGATAGGTGTGTTAGGATAGGTTAGGTTGGGTTTGGTCAGGTTGGGTCGGTTTAGTTATCTTTACGTATATCACAGAGCAATGGTTCTAACTCGTTCAGTTCAATGTCGGCAGGTATTCCGAACTGTTACCAAAATTCCTCCGCCTGCATAAGAGTAAAAAGAAAGAAAAACGTTTCGGAGGCAACAGTTGAATGGGAAAGACACATGTAAGGTATGGGTGCACTAATTCGGCCGCTAAAATACCTACCTACTCCTCATTCCACTTGAAGATATGAGCGAAGAATGCTCACAAGTATGCTTAGAGTGCAATCAGAATTCCTGCAACAATGAAAATCCGACAGAGAACTGGGGATTCGTCACAGAAATCAAAGTTTCGCTGAATGTTTGAATGGAAAAGTGAGAAGCATTCTCAGTAATATCTTCAAATGGAATGAACTGTATAGGGGGGAAATATAAATGTATCCACACATCTGTTCTTACATTTCCAGTTGTCTACGTTATGCAAGTAGAAATAAAAGTGTCACATTACAACAAGGTTAAAAGTGAGAAACTTTTATTTCTGCTAGAAAGTTGAGTTTTTGCAAAGTTGTATTGTTGCCCCATTTGATTGCGTGTGTCACTGCACCATTCGCTTCCAAATGAACAATCATTTATCTTTCCCCCTGTACCAACGAGGACATTTCGTCGACTCTGGAAATGAATTCCCATTGTTCGAAGTTTTTTGGCGGGCAGTGTGGGTTTGCATTGCAAAGCCGTTGCTTCCGGGTTGTAATTATTTTTCTGATTCGGATGGCATTTTCAGGCAATAAAATCTTCCAATGCATGCATTCAACGTGCGCTTATAAAAATATAAAAATTCATGCTTGAAATTTCCACTGTCGCGCACTTGCATGTTCGAATTTTTTTTGGGAATAGGCCTCATGAGTGGGAGCGAAGCCTTATCGACAGAAAGAACGACCATAATCTCGCAATAGTTCAGAAGTTCAAGAACCATAATACAATAACTGTATTGGCACACTGTGTCTCTTGTCCAGTAGCCCCGTGTTCATTTGATTTGGTAACTTGCATAAGTTGAAGGCGAATTGGTCCATATCGGTACCGATTTATATTCCAGGCTGCCGATTTTTTTCTTCTTCTGTATTTTGTGAAACACCGACAAGCTGCGAGTGCGTCTAAACTGTTTTCCATTGTGGCAGAAATTCTAGTTTCTCAGCAAGCATTCTTGGTAGCATTCTCAGTTTGTATCTTCAAGTATTGAATAAGTTTAAGCGGGTCAACTGAATTTTTATTGTGGTTTCTCACCAAGCATTCTTGGGAGCATTCTCAGTTCGCATATTCAAGTGGAATAAGTTTAAGCCTGGATCAACTGAATTTTTATTGTGGTTTCTCACCAAGCATTCTTGGGAGCATTCTCAGTTCGCATATTCAAGTGGAATAAGTTTAAGCCTGGATCAACTGAATTTTTATTCAGGTTTCTCCCCAAGCATTCTTGGGAGCATTCTCACTTTGTATCTTCAAGTGGAATACCTACGTTTAAGCCTAGATAAACTGAATTTTTATTCTGGCTATTCTCCCAGCATATTTGGGAGCATTCTCACTCTGCTGTTCAAGTGGAATTCGGTAAGATCATTGGATGCATTCCTGCACACGCAGTTTTCTTTGACTTGGCAAAGGCCTTTGACATGGTACCCACCCCATGCAAAACTTCTTCAAAAACTTCGTACCCTGATAAGGTTACCTCAAAATATGCTTGATGTCATTTCATCCATTTTTAGGGGTAGGTCCCACCCAGCTAATCTTCGTTGGGGGAATTTGTTTTGGCCCTGCTACTGTTCGTTCGGTCGTTCCCCAGGGAAGTGTTATAGGACCCTTCTCTTCCTTAATTTCATCAATGACATCGCGGGTGACACCGTTTCATCTGCCCGATGTCGTCATCTCTTGGCCCGTGACTTCCTCACTTGACTGTGATGCATTGCAATACGATCTCAAGACCATTATATCCTCGTGGTGCGAGACATGGAGCAGGAGAATGCCATGGCCCACTCGATTTCTGGCAAGACAATGGAAATAGTTCCCACCTTCAAATATTTGGGGGTAATCTTAAACCACGATCTTTCGGAACACTCACAATCTTGTCTGGCAAATGCAGGCGCCATCTAATTACAACAGGGCTTGAGGCAGATTCACGCCATACACGAGTGTCATGATGTTTTGCGACGCATGTTGTCTTTGATTCTAAATGGCCCCTGAGTTAAATCCGAGCTTCTATGTTCGAAGATTTTTGGTACAAAGTGCACACTGTCGTGAGAAGCGCTCGCACGCATTTCGATCTGTGAGCACAGTGAAAAAGCACGTTTTCTGCGTGTGTGTGTGGTTCTTTTGGTCATCGTGGCCAATACCTGACCGGCTGAGCGAAGATCTTGTCCTGAATTTTTTTGCGAATAGCCCTGCAAAAGGACAGAACGGAAACAGAACCTTTTTGCACTTCTGATTCGGGTAGAATTCCTGGTGCGAAAAAATCACGTTTTGTGAAGGAAAAAAATAATTAGCAAAAAACCAGAAAAATTAGTAAAAAATTAGAAAAAAATATTTTCTGCTTTCGCAAATAATTTCTTCATTTCTGATTCAATAAAGAAAATGAAAACAAAATATTTTACAATGTCTGATTCGGTCTGTAATCCTGGTGCGAAAAATTCAAGTAAATGAGAAAAATGTTTTTGTTAAAAATAGTGAAACATTAGTAAAAAAATATTTTTGCATTCGGTCCTTATATCCCGGTGGCTTGTTTTCGAAACCCACCGAAATCGCAGGTGCACTGACGTCATTTTTTCATTGCAGACGCTCTTCAAGCAAATTTGATCAAAGGCAGAATCGAAAGTGAATTTCGGCAGCTGCATCGGTGGTCTAGTGGTCAAGGCATTGGACTGCTAATCCGACGCATGGGATTCGATGCCAGTTGGCGTCAGATTTTTTTCAGATTTTTGCGGCTGGGGGACTTTTTGCATTTTGTTGCTGGGGGGACACCAGGCGATGGTCGAAAACCCAGAGTGGGTCCAGGTGGGGTAGGAAAGGTTAGGTCAGGTTGAAATAGCTTTAAAATTTTTCGTTAGTAGTGTTTAAATGAGGTTTTTGTTGCGATGACGTCAGTGCAACCTGCGATTTCGGTAGGTTTCGAAAATACGCATCCTGGTGCGAAAAATCAAGTTTTTTGAACGAGGCGCATTCTTTTCTTCAAAAAGAACGCAACCGGCATCGCACGAAAGCAAATGGATTTTGCAGATGTCGGGGCGTGGGGAGTGGGGAGTCAATATTTTTTATATGACTGTACTACACCTGAGTGGCCATTTTTATTTTTTGTGCGGGTGGCTTTATTTCAAATGAGAAAACGGTTCAGGGGAGAACGAATGGAAACGCAGCGGAATTGGCCTATATTCAGAAGTTGTGCATAAATAGGAGTGATAAAACGTCACCCAGCGTCGCTGCTGCTGTGGCCGAGTGGTCTAAGACGTCGGATTGATGTGCTTGCATCCCAACATAAAGTTTTGGGGTCCCGGGTTCGATTCCCACCAATTCCAAAATTTTTCCAAGTGGCCCAGGAATTTTTTTTCGATCAAAATTCTTTCTTTATTGATGACCTCGGGTCACGCAAAGACCAGGTTAGGTCTGGTAAAGTGAGTTCAAATAAGTTGCCGCGTTTAAAATGCAATTTCAAAACACCTGCCCAGAACTGTTACACCAATTACAAAATTGCCGTCAGCGTGCGGGTGCCTTGTTCAGACACCATTGTGCGCGCATCCCCGATCAAGCACAAATGTGTCTGCATCAGACAACTGCTACAGCGAACCCGCCCGCACCTCATGAACCCGGAAGATATTTATTGTCTTCACTTTGACATTATCTCTGTTTTCTGCACAAATCGTCTGCTTGATCTGAACTTGCTGACCCCTTTTGCGGCTCAAAACATATGATCAAACACAAAAAAATCAACTCCCCCACCCTGAATCCAACTCCAATCGTTTAAACGTCGAGTCGTCTGGATTCCCACATGATAACCCCATTTTAGGATTCGCACCGTGGCTGACAGTTCCGAATTCCAGGTGGTTCAGACATGCCATCCGCAGTTCCGAATACCAGCTAGTTCCGAATGATACCGACTATTTCCAGTACTCGCCAGTTCCGAACATCGTCAGA
>JASGXE010005668.1:0-34557 GCA_030068105.1 Sinentomon sp. SZTP_YWyxl | reverse complement strand
TGGTTTCAAGGCGCGGTGATCGTACCATTTGCGATCACTCCTTTAAATTCTTCCAAAGGTGTAAGCAATTGCACCCAATGCGTACTGTTCCCTCTTTTTGTGTCATTTTATGTTGTTGCGGTATTCTCAGCAGTGTTATAGAGTTTATCTTATCCCTAACTTGTGGATCTCATTACATCCCAGGCCAATTTCGGTTCATTCGCAACCATGTTGTGACTACTGCGGCTTCTCCATGGGCCACTTCATTTCAGGAACTGCGTATTCTCCCAGACATATTCCCAAGGTGCCTGTTCTGCACGTAATACCATGCTATCATTGCCGCATTAGACATACCTTTGCATATTCTGTGACGCTTCTCTCGATGTTTGCTTGCATTTTTCTACGCTCGTCATCGCTAAGTCTCGCCTCTATTCTACAGTAGTGAAATTCTCTACTGTGCTGTTGGTCTTCTCGGGTCAATTATTTTCGCCAGATCATCAGCGCATTTGCAACAGTTTTAGAGCTTTTTGGTGTATATTCGTATACAGTAAAAGGAGACCTCGCAAAACAAGGTGACATACATACTTTGAATATTTTTGGCCTTCAAATTTTATTTGCAAATTTTTGCAGCTTTAACTTTTTACATCCCCTGTTTTCCCAAGCAAAAAACACTTGTTGGCATCATGCGGGGCTAAATCAGTTTTTTTGTTTTTCTGAAATAAAGTTTTTCTGAAATAACAAGGGTGGCTTTACAACTTTTTTGTACCTCGGCGGTCAATTCGCACTGTGCGTAGGCCACCGTGGTTTAACTTGCATTTATCTAACATAAAAGAAAGTTACGATTGCTTTTCAGAAATCGGAAGCGCTCACGTGAAGTGCTATTTCGTAAAGAAAGCTCTTGCGGCTTATTCGGAAGGCAAACACAAGGCTCTTTCCGATTATCTCCTTTCCTTCCGTGAAGGTTGCTTTGGAGTAAAAAAATTTTGGGAATTCAACAAAATTCTGAAACAACACGGCTTCCATTCCAACCTCTCTTTTGATGACACCAATTGTCCGATTTTGGCTTCAAATGAATCAGAGAAAGCAGAGCTTTTGAATAGAGTGTTTGCAAAGGTGTTTCAAAAATCAAGCCATGCTTCCGCTGCGTCTGATTCTTCTTGTTCACAGTGTTATCATTGGGAAGTCTTCTCTGAAACTTCTATCATAAATCGAATTATTAAAATGAAATCTAAAGTGTCTGAAGGCGATGATCACATTACTGCAAGGTTTTTGAAATTGCTTCCTAACGTACGAACGTATTTAGCAAATTTCTTGTTTTGATTTTTAATGCTAGTCTAAGATTAGGTAATATACCATCCGCTAGGAAGCGCTCTCTTATTGTACCGATCTTCAAGAAGGGTAGTAAATCTGACCCCTCTATCGCCCCATTAGCTTACTAAACACTTGTTCAAAAATTTTGGAATTTCTTATGGCAACTCGCATGAGAAGCTATTTGGATTCAAATGGGCTGCTTTCTCCATTTCAGCATGGCTTCCGGGCGGGCTATTCATGCACTTCCCAACTCACCTCTTTTGTGCAAGAGTTGTCTATGGTTTTAGATTCGGGGGGACAAGTTGACGCCATAGCAATAGACTTTGCCAAAGCCTTTGACACAGTTGACCACGTGCTACTAGTTCAGAGATTAAATGATCTTGGGTTTGATGAATGCACGGTTAACTGGGTTCGTGGTTACCTTTCCAATCGGTCACAGGTTGTTCGAGTTGCCTCTCATTTGTCTGCGCCATATCCTGTGACTTCTGGTGTTCCCCAGGGAGCATTCTTGGACCTTTGCTGTTTATTATCTACATTAACAACCTACCTGATTATCTGAACTGTAATATCCGTCTTTTTGCCGACGATTGCCTCCTTTATTCAAATGTAAATGTGTAGCTGATTGCCTTGCTTTACAATGTGATTTGAAAAATTTATCATCTTGGTGCATTGACTCGGCCATGAAAATTAATGTTGCAAAATGCGCTTCGATTTCGTTCTCTAAAGATGGTGCTCAACGCAAAATGTCTTTTTCATCGATGATAAACCTTTGCCCCAATGCTCAGAAATCACTTACCTTGGGGTTACTTTGGATGAAAAATTGAATTGGGGTCCTCACCTTGCTGGCATTGCAGCCAAGGCGAATTCTGCTCTCTATTTTGTCAAACGGAATTATAGAAAATGCCCTAAAATATTCGTGAGCTAGCCTACACAAGCTTGGTTAGACCAATTTTGGAGTAGCTTCCCCGGCGTGGGACCCGTTCCAAGTAGGTCACTCTCATATCCTAGATATGTTGCAGCGTAGAGCCGCACGATTTGTAGTTGGTGACTGTTGACGTTTTAGCAGTGTTACGCAAATGATATCATGTCTAGGTTGGAGGTCTCTGGCACATCGACGGAAGGTTGCTAGGCTCGTTGCCCTTTTTCAAGTGCTGGCTAATGTTGGCGGCTGGGGAGGGCTGTTGAATTATGTTAACCTCCCAACCTACTATTCACGTCATGACCATAACTTTAAAATAAATCCTCTTCGTTTCCGGCGTGAGGTTGGGAAATACCTATTCCTTCATAACGAGGACAGTGCGTGACTGGAATCTCCTCCCTTCGAGGGTCTTTGAACAGCCTCTAAGCATTCCTATTCTGCAAAGACGCTTGTCAGCGCTGCCCTGATGTCATTAAATATACTTGAATAAGTTGATTTGAACATTTTCAACAGTGTCATAAAATTGTCCTGCTCTTGTATTTAAATTCATTCTGCATCTTTCATGGTTTTAATCTGACCATTGAGCGTTCTTTCTTTTTTTATGTATTTCATTGTTTTCAGTGTTCATTGATTTTCATATGGGGTGTATGCCTCTTAAAGAAATAAATATTCAATTCAATTTCAATTTATCACTCTTTGCTCATCTTGATTAGGCCAGATTTGACTACATAAATACGACATTTGGTGGATTGCTTCGCGCCGACTTGGCTGGGCCCATTGGAGCATGCTCCGAGACGAAAATTTGTTTTGAATCCTCACAAATCTGTCTTCGGAGACAGATCTTTTCAGATTTGTCGCATGCCTTTTTTTATTCGCGCAGAGATTATCCATGACTTTTTTGACTGGAACTAAGTTTTTGCCTGGAACTAAATTTAACGTTTTATTAGCAAATTTAAGTCGGTACGGATTATTATAACTAATCGCTGCACTTGTGGTTTTCGACGATAGAAGAATACTGTGCTCTTATCCCAGAAACAAGGGTTAACTTCCTGAGGGGTTAATTCTTCGCTTCCGCCATATAAAGTGCTTTTGTGTCCTTCCTTGTTTTTGGAATCAGATAATTTCAAAATTTTGCGCAGAAATATTAGCTAGAGGTAAAAGAGTTACAACGTTAGAGAACGAGGGAATCGAAAAAAAGAGATTTGGGAGCCAGAGAGTTATACAATTAGACAGTTGGGGAGTTAGCGAGATAGAGATCTCGAGAGCTGTAGAACTGGAGAGTTGGATATTTGCAGAGTTTTGGAGGTAGAGTGTTAGTGAGGTAGAGCGTCAGATAGTTGCAGAAAGCTTGTTAGAAAGTTAGAGAGCAAGGCATGCGGACTCGCTCATAATTAAGTGACTTTAAAATTCCTATCTGCGAGCAGCTTTCAGTTTGTTGATATGCAACATCCTCCGCGGAGGCCATGTCGAATGGAAAAATGATCTGAAGAGTGGCGGCGGATTTAATGTCCCCACCCCATACATAGTCCTCATTCCACTTGAAGATATGAGCTAAGAATTCTCCCAAGTGTGCTCAGAGTGAATTCAGAATTCTTTCAACAATGAAAACTCGCTCGAAAACTTCATTCTCGGCATAGAAATTAAAGTTTTTCTGTGTATTTAAATGGAAGAGTGTGAAGCATTCTCAGCTCATATCTTCAAGTGGAATGAGCTGTATGTGTTTTCCCATTTAAGTGTTGCCTCCGAAACTTAATTTCTTTCTTTTTATTTTTATGCAGGCGGTAGAAATTAAAGCGTTCGAGAGGTGTTAGATTTTGACCTCGGTTACAAAAGAAGATCTTCACAGATCTTTACAATAGAGTTTCAGTCAAAATTTGAACGGTCGCAATTTTTTACATGTGTGAGTAGGTACAATGATTCAGTTGATGATTCGGTTGTCGATTTTTTTCTTCGAAACACGTGCGGACTCGAACATATTCGAAGCCATTTAATAATTCAAAAACCTCATTCAATGAAATAACATCGACGCCAATGCGTATGGTGTATCCGTCGATAGGCGAAAAGCAATTTGAATTTGAATTTAGATTCGATAATTACAAATAGTTTGGTAACTGGCTTGTCGTTGCCGAAGCGAAGGCACTTTTCGCTGAGGTGCGAAAACAAAAACAAAGCAAAAAAGCTGATTTCTGGGCTGTCTGTGTTCTTCCTGTATTTGCATGGGCCTGCTCTTATACAGGTGTTTCAAAATTATCCTATCGGCACTGACATTTCTCGCAGAAGCAACTTTCGCAATTCTTTCTTGTGGAGTTGCTTCGCAGAGATATGGAAATAGTTTTGAAAACTCAGCTGTTGATCCATCAGTTTGTTTTTCCTATTCATCTTTTTGCAGTAGTCAAATTGGCCGGTGTGCTCACAATTTGGAAAGATGTTCGTCTATCACATTGTAAACATTGTAGGTGATCTATAGTATTCTCACCGAGTCAGCTGGCTAATTCCAAATTAGTCGGTCAAGAATTCTCTCCGAGTTGGTTGCGTTTATTCCATATTAGTTGATCAAGAAAACTTGCTTTCAGTTGCCTGCATTAATAAATTTTCCACAGTTGCTTGCGACAATACCAAATCAGTTGAACAAGAATTGTTATTCTTCCCGAGCATTCAAACTTTAAATCACTAATAAGTTGGATAAGTCCTGTTAAAATTACCTCGGAGGAAATCTGCAATCCCTCGAAGAAAAAATGTATGCATATGCATTGCACATATGTATTCGAATACGAAGGGGAACAATAGATTCCTTTGGAACAATGTGCTAACCGGGATCATTACTAAAATCACCATCCACTACGTCTGGATTTACCCACGCTTGTCTATCCCTTCCAAATAATTTGGGTAATTGTGTCATTGGTGATTCAGAACAAAAAACCTAAACGTAGACTCTTAATGTGTAGGATAGGGTCAGGTTAGCACCAGGGTTGGTTAGAGAACAAGGTTAGTTTTATAGGTCATGTTAGCTTATGTTAAATTTACTCTAAATCAACAGTCTGGTGTGAGGCATCACCAATGAAAAGAATCCCAACGATTTTTCCCGTTTTGTCCAGAATCTTACTCTGAATGGATTCTGCTGCATTCGGCAGGCTGGGGTGACCTTGGTTGAATCACATTCTCGCTAAACTGCAAGCTCTCTCAAATGCAAGTTCCCTAATCCCAATCTACCTAACTTAAGCTAACCTAACCTAACCTTAAACCTAACCAAACCTAGCCTTAACATATTACGTAACATTACCTGCGACCTTTCCTAACCTCCCAACTTGCAGTTGCCGTGCATGATGTTCAACCAAAATCACCATCTCATAGATAGCCGATTCTACTTCTATTTGGTGTAGATACTCAACGGTAAGACTTTGGAATACCTGACTACCGATGCTTCCGACACTTCCGATGCATCCGATTCTTCCTTCCGATGCATCCGACGCTTCCTCCGATGCATCCGACGCTTCCTTCCGATGCATCCGATGCATCCTTCAAATGCATCCGACGCTTCCGATGCATCCGACGCTTCCGATGCATCCGATGCATCCTTCCAATGCATCCGACGCTTCCGATGCATCCGACGCTTCCGATGCATCCGATGCATCCTTCCAATGCATCCGACGCTTCCGATGCATCCGACGCTTCCGATGCTTCCGACGCTGGGGACCGCTATCCTAACCTAACCTTAGGTTAGGATAGTCAGATATCCCAAAGTCTTGCCTACTCAACACCACATCATCAGCAGCTAGAACTTTGAAAGCCCAAATTCGCATAAACAAAACCTGACTGCACATAAACATTCAAACTTTTCTGAAAGTTACAAATTGGGCTGCTAATGCCTAATTTGACTACCGCGCACGTAGCCTAC
This sequence comes from Sinentomon sp. SZTP_YWyxl, assembly GCA_030068105.1. NCBI lineage: Eukaryota > Metazoa > Arthropoda > Protura > Sinentomata > Sinentomidae > Sinentomon > Sinentomon sp. SZTP_YWyxl. Next base: position 28,453 of record JASGXE010005668.1, on the reverse strand, counting down.
CGACGCAGGACAGATCGTAAATAAGACATTTTATGCAGCGTCAACGGGAAAGAATTTCTTCACTTCAATTCCACAGTCCTAAAACAGTTTCCTTCCTGGCAGTCATAATTATTTATAGTCCCCGGAATTCTGGCTATAAACGTGGGAAAAGCACAACTGTGGTTATAGGTATATCTGGGCTCGTGACAACTGGCCGAATGACAAATGACTGTCTGCGGTGGGCCTTAAAAACTTAATGAAGCTGATGGTGACATAAGTTTTAAGGCATTTTTATTTGCAGTAGCGAGCACCGACTTTGCAAAAACCATGGCGGCATATTGATTATCCATCAGCATCGCTCAGGCCGTTGCGGCTGATAATGGTTTCAGGAGAAGCATTCCGTCCCCAACAGAGCTTTGCTTGTTTCCACGGGTTGTCGGAACAACGTCTAATATTCGGAAGTGTTGTGAGGCCCGAATTGATGCTCTAATCCAAATAAACCAACATAACCAGACCTAACCTAACCTACCTAAACCTACCCTAACCTTACCAACCAAAACCTAAGCTATCCCAAAGTTGATTTTCGTCTCGTACAACAATCTCCGGAATTTTTGGATCTTCCGAAAATTAGACGTTCTTCCGCGCATCCGTTTCCACCATTTCTGGAATAATGAAATGTCCACCATTTCTGGAATAATGAAATTTCCACCATTTCTGGAATAATGAAATTTCCACCATTTCTGGAATAATGAAATTTCCACCATTTCTGGAATAATGGAATTTCCACCATTTCTGGAATAATGAAATTTCCACCATTTCTGGAATAATGAAATGTCCACCATTTCTGGAATAATGAAATTTCCACCATTTTTGGAATAATGAAATTTCCACCATTTCTGGAATAATGAAATTTCCACCATTTCTGGAATAATGGAATTTCCACCATTTCTGGAACAATAAAATTTCCACCATTTCTGGAATAATGAAATTTCCACCATTTCTGGAAGAATGAAATTTCCACCATTTCTGGAATAATGGAATTTCCAACATTTTTGGAATAATGAAATTTCCACCATTTCCGGAACAATGAAATTTCCACCATTTCTGGAATAATGGAATTTCCACCATTTCTGGAATAATGAAATTTCCACCATTTCTGGAACAATGAAATTTCCACCATTTCTGGAATAATGAAATTTCCACCACTTCTGGAATAATGAAATTTCCACCATTTCCGGAATAATGACATGTGCAAATTGAAATGAATTTGATGCACTTGGCAGAGGCCCATGACATCCATTGTCCTCCGAACAGCTGGAAATTGTAGGTGCATCCTGCAATTAAAAATTCTGAAAAATGGTACAATCTGGCAAGCCTTGTAGTTTGGTGTCTGCAGCGTTGTTATTGTGCGGCAGTTTTTGCAAGAAGCCGTCTAAAGGCCCGAATTCGCTAGATTAAAGCGTACGGAAATAGAACTTTTTGAGCTAGGGAAGGGAAGTTCTTTGGATATGTCTTCCTATTTTGGTCTATCCTTCGTCCGAACCTGCGTCAACTTTAGAGGTGACATTATGAATCTGGTATGCAGGTAGATTCCAAAATTCTTTGGCTGTAAATACACGACTATTTTGCCGCTTTCTTCTTGAAGCTGTTCTGTTCTTTCAACATAAAAAATTGTGCAGTGCAGGGTTTTCGAGATGCTGACTGAAACCGCTTCCTTCGCAAAAGAAGTGTCTTTCAGTCCCAGAGAGTACCTAACACCATTGAAAATGTCAGATAAACAAACACTTTTGCATTGGTAAATAAGCCTTGAGTCTCGCGCTGCGAAAAGGGCAGCGCATATGGTCAAGAACTTTTGGGCCACCCTCTTGGTGCCATTCGGTCTTGCGCTGTGCTGGGCATCTCAGACCACGTCACGAAACTCCACGAGGCGTCTTAAAATCAAGTAATTGCTTTAATTCTTTTCAATAAATTTTATTTTTTTGTATAATTTTTTACATTTTTTGTTTTGTTGTATGTGATAAATTTTATTCATTTCGCATCAATTTATTGCATCATTTTATTGTCTGCAAAGACCTTTACCTCCTGGCACAATGGATCAAACATTCCTATGATGGCCGCGTTTCCACCACAGCCCCGCAAGAGTCGTTTTGAATCGTAATTTTGCTGCAGCTTTCCGTTTTTCAGCTGAATTTTATCATAACAACTTGTACTTTTATCACGCGGCCACCTATTGCATATTCAAAAACTCGGTGGGTGGATTTTTCTGGTCAGTAATTGCTTTTCGACGAACAGATTCGTCGACTTCAGGAAGAGATTTGATGGATCCATGAGAACATGATAACGGGACTACAAAAGGTAAAACCAGCTATGTCCGAAACTGAATAAATGCCTTGGGAACTTTTGGACCCAACTCATGTGATTGGAATAAAACTGACACAAAGAGTGTGGGGCCCCAAAGGTCAGTTTGTCCTCAGACGTTAGGGTTGATCACCTTTTTAGGCCACAATGGGGGTGCGGGATTCTTTCCTTAATACACGCAGCAACATTTTTGTTTTTGTTGATTTTATGGAAATGAACGCATTGTCACATATGTTGTTTTGATCCTCAACCGTTGTCGGCTTTTTATGGGCAAAGAGAATACATCTGCATGCAGAGAGGGGAAGTTTCATTTAAGATAAAATGGACATGTTGCGGGATGACTTTTGGCGTTTGTCTGCTTTCCTGTTGTGCATCTCCTATTTTCGTTCAAATTCGCCTCTCCACGGCGGGTGTAGAATGGGATCAAAAGTGTCGGGGGAACAAGTGGTCCGAAAATCGATGACATCATAGAATGAAGAGCCGTTTATTTTCGGGGTTGCCCCCTTATCAAATAAATGCACAACACAGGCAAAAATATGACAGAAACACACCATTATATGCAAGCCCATTTAGCAGCAAAAAACCATGAAAATAAAGAATAAATCCAGTGATTGAATTAAGAAAAATGAAAAAAGACGGTGCTGGAGTGGGATACACTTAAAGGGAGATTGAATGTGGACGACGGCAACTGATTCCACTCAACTATGGTTCTCGGTAAAAAAAGAAAACTTCCCAACGTCCTTTTGAAAATTAAGTAGCCTGATTTTATAAATTTGGTCTCGACGAGAATAAAAATGGAGCTGCTTTACATAGTCCAAAAGCTCACTCCATCCGCTGGACTATAGAATGAAAGTAATTTATGGAGAATTTACAAAAAAAGAATATTTTCTGGGGTGAACTTTAGCTTCAACGCCTCCGTATTCTACGGCCATGGACGTTTCTGGCCTTTCCGATTAATCATCCATCCGCAAACGGCATGCATGGATGTCTCAGACGAATTAATCCTGATCTCCGGTCAATTTTCCATATCCTTTGAGCAACGTTCGCCAAAAGGTGAGACCAAGTCAGGCGTGCGAAAATTGAACTGACATTTTCTCGATAATGTCATCAAGAACCGACCACGCATGCAATACATCTGTACCAATGCAAACCTATTCAAAGCTCTGTAAGGAAACTTTTCGCTAAGGAAATAGTGTCGGTCATCTCGGTCAACTATTGTGAAATACATGGGTGTTCTGAATTAGATTGGACATGCCGCATTGCGTCTACCAATGATTTTATTTGTATCCAGGCGCAAAGGAACTCATTGCTGCGGATATAGCAAAATACGGGACCGGTGACTGGGGCAGAACGAACTGAGGCAGAAGTGGACTGAGGCAGAATTTTTGCATTTTTGGAAGCTGATTTTTTTCATTTCTGCGGGTTAGGTTAGGTCAGGTTAGGTTCGGTTAAGTTAGGACAGGTGTAAGCTACCACCTCCAAGCAAAAATTCCCTCCAAAACTCCCTCCTTTGTCCAATTCTACCTCAGTCCAATTCTGCCTCAGTCCACTTCTGCCTCAATCCGTTCTATCCCAGTCCCCCGATCCCAAAATACCAAGGGTCTCGCAATAAAAAGGTGACAGATAGTCTCTTATGAAAAATGCGGGTTGTCATTTATACGGGGGGACACTATTGCACGATCGCAGGGAAACATTTTCAGAAAATAGCAGTACCCTTAGCCGTGCAATTGTGTCCCTCCTTTGGCACCAGCATACGGCACAGGGTGTGGCTTTTCTCTGGAAAAGGAGAGTACTGCGTTTTTCTGAAAATGTTTCCCTGTTGCCGTGCAATTGTATCCCCCCTTATAACTTATAAACGACATAACCCAAAAATGCAATGTCGGTTATTTAGAGCACATAAGAACTGATGGAGGCAAACGTTTTGCGACTGATTTAGGAAGAGATTTCGCAAAAACACGCATTGCTTCGGCACGAATACTCGGGCAGGCAATCGGCCGTATTCCCCAAAGCCACTAACCCTAACCCTAACCCTATAACCCTAAGCTTGAAAAATAACCAAAAAATAACCAATTCCACATTCAGATGCTTCTTTCTCAGCGATGGAAAAGGAATACTGCTGTTAAGAAATTAAAATGTCCAGCATAAATATTTTCATGAAATTAGTTATTTTTCAAGCTCAGGGTTAGGGTTAGGGCCAGTGGCTTTGGGGAATTCGGCCGATTATTTTTGCCAGTAGTGAATCTATTGGATATCCTTCAAACAAAATATGAGATAATTCATTTTTATTAATGCAAATACTCCACGCTGAAATCTGTTTTGAAAAATTCCAGTCCAGCATTCCAGTGCTCAAGAGCAAGTGGACGCCTACCTCTGGAGAGATCATACACGCAACAATGAAACATTTCCACGGCAAATATTTCTGCCACAACAAACCCTCCAACAGCGCATTTCATGTCAAAATTTTCCGCAATCAAACATTCTGTACTGAAAAAACATCTACGCAAGGAGTAGCGCCACTGGATTAGAGAACATTAGATAGCATTTGAAAAAAATGTTTTCCGTAACTTTCATTAGGTACATTTAAAATAAAAGAAAAATGTTTTCCATAACTTTCATTACATTTATAATAAAAAAATGTTTTCCATAACTTTTATTACATTTATAATAAAAAAAATGTTTTCCATAACTTTCATTACATTTATAATAAAAAAAATGTTTTCCCACAACTTTCATTACATTTATAATAAAAAAAATGTTTTCCATAACTTTCATTACATTTATAATAAAAAAATGTTTTCCATAACTTTCATTACATTTATAATAAAAAAATGTTTTCCATAACTTTCATTACATTTATAATGAAAAAAAATGTTTTCCATAATTTTCATTACATTTTTTTTTCAAAAAATGTTTTCCATAACTTTCATTCCATTTACAAAAAAAATGTTTTCCATAACTTTCATTAAATTTCATTTCATTTATTAAAATCAGTTCACATTAATTGGTGAACATAGTCGCGAACTTAGACAATCTAATAACTAAAGTGCGTTCATTTTCAGAATGGTCCGCGCCAAAACTTGCAGCAAAGCGAAGGTGGGAGCGGGGGCATGACAGAGATGTCGAAATTGTCGAACATTCTTTGCCTGAATATCCGAGCTTTATCATTTAAGCGCGATTTTCGAACCGAAATTTCGGCAAGCGCCGCCAGCTCAGTGGCACGGCACTGGGCCTCAGGTCCGAAGATCGGGGTTCGAGTCTCCCCTGCGGCAAAATTTTTTCATTTTAGTTTGGCACAAGCAACAATGCACGAACAGCAATGCGACAATGCAGAGCAACAATGCATTGTTGCTGAATTATTGCAGCGTGGGTGGCGGCGCGACCAACACAAAAGACTCCGCCGACAGATTGACGCGTGTGGGCACACACACGACGATTAAATTTTGCCAAAGGAAAAAATGTCTTAATTTGAACTTTATTATATAGAGAGACATATTTGGTTGGACAAAGCATATCACAGATGGAAAAGCAACCCAAACATGATTTTAAAATTTTCCAGACATGAATGCGTGTGCCTGGTTTCAAGTTGATTGCAACAACAGCAGATGTGGCATCACGCCATTAAAGGTCGGTGCCAATTATTGCCACGGGATGGTCAGTGAAGTTTCGTTCAGCTCTGCACACCAGAAAAGTGCACATTTTAAAAGCAGGAGCGGAACGACGCAAGCAAACCAGACAGATCGTATGGTCACAGAAAATTGAAAAAACTCCGAAAAGTGAATTAGCAAAAGATTGAGAGGTGAAAACTGATAGAGTTTCGAAAATTGAGGCCACCAGCTCAAAATCTGCGATTCCCGATTTTTGCTCAAATTTGCACATCCCTGACTGCAAAAAGGGCGCGGACCATTCTGAAAATGAACAGACTATAGCTTCCGTGGATGCTTTCTCTCTTGAGATGCGGCCACATCCTTTTTGAAATTTTCCAGTGAAACATAATTTCAAAGTGTTATAGGTTTATATCTCAGAAACGTTTTTGCCTTTAAATCCCAAATTCCATAACAGAAGATTCTAAATTGCTGCATGGGCATAAATCTTCAAGCACCTCAAAGCAGTATCAAAGTTTTTTGCCATCAAAACAAAATTAGCTTACTTTGTCAAATTCATCAAATCATTTTTTTTATTAAAAAAGCCATAAAAATTTATCAAAAAGTGGATTTCAGCGTAGAAATTCAAACTTCTTGAAAGAGTTGTATTGAACATTATCTATTCGGCTATTTGCCAGTCCCCTCAGCATGTTTTCCTTAATGAAATCCGCTATCTCTTAAAAGCAATGCGGCTGCCACAAAGCAAAACGCCTTCAAAAGTCTCTCGAACCCAAACCTTGGCCTAGCTTCCAAAAGGAAGTTAAACATCAGCAAAACGTGCTTTGAAAGTGTGGGCTTGCTTGGGGTGATAAAAACGATGTAATTGCAAATTTATACGTTGGGCCGCTGAGCCTAAATCGGTGCATAAATAGTTTCCGCAATTCAATTTCCGGATTTGCGGTACCTTTAACCAGAGGGCGAAAAATCGGAACTGTTGGTGGCATGCGAGGAGAAAAACCCGAATGAAGCAAACGGGATCATTTCATGCCCTCTTCTTTCGGCGGAGAAAGTTGCGCCTTGTCCCCGGACGCGATTTTACAAAAAACGCTGCCGCGACTTTAGATGGCAGAGAGCGTTGAGAGCGTTTTGTGCAACAATGCTCGATTGGGGCCCTTCACTCGGAAGAAAAAATATATTGTTTTTTCTTACCTAAAGCTATCTGAACCAGAGCTAACCCTGTCCCCTCTCGGAAAAATCAATGCTCGCTTGGGGCCCAGGCCTGCCATCTAAACTCGCGGCAGGGTTTGTAAATTGGCTCCCCGGACGCCCAAATCGTCAATGGTAGAGAAATCGTAAACTACATAGCGAATGGCTGCGCGCGTATCGTGCAATCGCACTTTTATTTCATTCCCAAAAAAGCGAAAAAGGATTGTAAACTGGGCTTGATTGAATATTTTGGTGTTTTCGTACATAAACGTTGATTCCGGGGTGAGGTCTTGGTTTGTGAGCCTAACAAACTGTTACCCTTGCCTTTTGCACGGCAAGTTGTAAGATTTACGTTATTCGAATGCGCCGCAAATGCATTTCTGAAACGGAGGTTTATTGACAATAGCAGATCGACATCGCATGTGTTGGGTGTTCCAAAACCAAGTCGCTAAGCTTGTCAGTCGGAGATTTTCTGCGGAATACCGGCATAAAATTCGGCGTGGAAGCTTTCCCTGCATCTCGAAAGTTGGGCAGCATTGCGGCGAAAAGCAGAAAGAGTAAACTCCAAACCAGCCCGGCAGTACGGCGAGCCACTAATTGGAATACTCATCAAAATTCTCATCGTCCACAATGCATATTTTTATTTCCAATCCACTTCCGCAAGTGCGTCTCTGAGTGGTTGTTGGGAATTCCAGCCAATTTCAATGTTTAATTTTCGAAACCAAACCTAATCTGACCTAACCTCACCTAACCTGACCCAACCTAACCCTGTTGCGACCGGAGACAGAGTTGCGAAGGGGTGGCAAACATGCCTAATGGCAAAAAGCGGTGGAAAGGAAAAAATCCCAAAATTGATGACGTCACAAATTCAGACGACGGGATTGGCTGTTGCGATGCTACCGTCCGCGGAAGTGGATTGAATAAAAAAATTATGCTCCCACAATGAGGTCGTTGGATTTATGCGGTGAGAGTGCGTGACTTTATAACAGTTCCGAACATTCCATCCTTCGGAATGCTATAAAAATTTCGGCTGGCTTGTTATCACTAACACGCGCACAATCACGCCGTGCAAGGTCGATAACGAGAGCCAATTCCGAACGCAAAACTGCCTTCGCTTTCGCCTACCTTTTCGCAGCATTTCAACTCGCTGCTCATTTTACAGCTGACGCTCGACCTGCACCGACAGGGTCATTTGCGAACCGATAATCACTCGGCCACCGCGGTCGAAAAGTGGCAATAGTGCATTTGTGTTCGTCCAGCTGTTGTGTTGCGTTTTTACAGTTTTTGAGTTGTGGGTCGTGTTGGCCCCAACCTTTTTAACATGCGATGCAGCCGGTCTGCACCGTAACCTTTTGTTTTCAGTTTTACCCCTTTTGCGAACCTTCGCAGTTTTTAGTGTGTTTGTGATTTGTGAATTTAACCACCTGTTCTCCATTTGTTCTCTTTCAACATAGCTTTACTTAGGCCATATATCACTTATGCCGACTGGCAGAAGTTCCACACCGGAACTCATTTCTTCTACAAAGATTGATTACCCTTGAGATAACCCCAGCAAGTTCAACAACTTTCTTGCGGGGGTAAGTGCGGTTCCTTTTCTTGTTCACTGCTATCATAATCATTGCTTTGAGTTGGAAAAATCATTTCATCCAGAGCGTGTGAAACCTTTTGATAAAAAAACACTTCCTAAAAATCTCTCGCAAGGTTTTTATCACACAAATCGGTTAGTCCTTCTGGCCACTCTCACTTTACAGAAACAAGGACGGACCTTTCTAAAATCAATCCGAGGTGAGTTCTTAGGCACACCAGCACAAAAGGTAAAATTCCTTCAGAGCAAATAGGGAAAGCGTGTTCTTCCGTTTCCTCTATTTGCAGTTTATATTTACCGGAAGACGACATCCATTTGATTTTCCGGATTCTTCCAAGAATCAAGATTGAACACTGGTCAACCGAGGGTTCGTCACCTAACGACCCAGATCGACAACCTTTGGGCGATTCAGAGCCAACTGCACACCTTGAAAAGGTTATGTGAGCAAACGGATTCAACGTGGTTTTTATTGGAAATCCCACCCCTCTGAAAAAGACAACTTCTTTTGCCAAATCAGAGCGTTTGTGAAGGGAAAGTTTCTCCCCTGCTCAACCAGCATCTTCGGCTGTTCTCTCCAAAGACTGTTTGATGTGCTTTTACCCCTCGGCCGTTCGGCAGTGTTTTTAACGTTTTTGTTTTACTTTTGGCTTTTATTCTCTTGGCCCCAGGGCCTTTATTTTAATCATTTGCTTTTGCTCATCTGTTCTTAACTATTTCTGTGTGGCCCAAACTGTGATCAATGTTTCCCAACCCGTGTTGCATAATAAACGTCGTGAAAAATCTTGCCGTTGTCTGTTACTTCCATTGAAGCTCATACCGGTCACCAACCGTCCTTCACTATTTTAGATAGCTTTTGGCCCACACATACAGGGTGTGCGCTAAAACGCTACTACTTGTGATATTGGATTTGGAGCCCATGCCAAGAATACGAAATCATTGCACAGTTTCGCAATGCGAACGACCCTGAGCCAATGCACACGCTACCCAGCGACTAAAATACCAATTTCTAAGGGTACCATACATTTTCTCAGAATCCGAATATCATCAAAAGGTTTTCGCAAAAGATTTCCTCCTTCATGAATAAACTGTACATTTGAAAAAATTAATTTCGGTGTTAAAAATAATTCATTCTTATTCTATGGCATTTAGTCATTGTTTGGGCTTCATAAACTCGATATTATCGTTGGTACAGAAACATGGTTATCCTCGGAAATCAGGGATTCGGTAGATTTTCTTGTCGATTTTTCTGGTCGGAACTTCCAAAATTCAAGTGTAATGGACAAATCAGAGGTTTTAAAGGACTACTTCAATCAGAAGCCAATCCTTTGAAATGGCATTTCAGTCATGTCCTAAGGCAGTTGAGTGTCCAAGTGTCTTTTTGAAGAGCCAAACCTAAAAAGGGAAATTTGTGTGTACTTCAGAAAGTTGTTTCAAGCTCTTCAAGCTAGGGTAGCATAGAGGGCATATGTGTGACATCAATGGCAGAGAAAACTTCTTTCACGTGGAGATATGTAAAAAATTGCACCTTATCACATTTTAGCGTAAACTCAACGCTGGAAAAATTAAAGATCCGCTTTTATACCTTGTTCCACTTGAAGATATAAACTGAGAATACTTCACACCAAGGGCTGCACACTCTTCCGTTTAAATGCACAGAAAATTTTAATTTCTATGCCGAGAATGAAGTTTTCGACCGAGTTTTCATTGTTGACATAATTCTGAATTCACTCTGAGCACACTTTGGAGCATTCTTAGCTTATATTTTCAAGTGGAATGAGGAGTGAGGTTTAGATCTGACACCTCTGAAATCTGGTGCTTTAATTTCTACCGCCTGCATAAGAGTAAAAAAGAAAGAAAAAAGTTTCGGAGGCAGCAGTTCTGCGAAAAACACATGTGCAAAAAAGAATTTTATTTCCATCATTGCAAACACCATTATCTCTCCAAGCGCGCCAAGACGCAACATTTTCAACTGTGGTTGGATAAAAGCATTTGGGAAATTTCTCTTCCCATTCTCAAGACGCTGGTAAGGTTTAGTTCTCGCATGATCAGTTCGTTTCGAAAAACGTTTTATTTAATCGAAGAATCGTCACGCCATTGCGCATTTTCGTTTTTTCTTTTCTGGGATAAAAGAATTCAGAAGACCCGGAAGCAGCGCGCTATTCAGGTCGGGAACTTTTTAGATATTTGACTCTTCCGATGCGAACCGCAGAAAGCTTCCAGTTTTTCTTTTCAGGTGCATTCAACCAAAAAACGGGATTCCCAAACATCTCTCAAGCATATAGCGTAGCATAAGTAAGTACTCCTGAAAGGCCTCAAAGTGCAAAGAGAAACGGCCGACGTGTGAAAACTACTTGGATAGTTCGACTTGAAAACAGTATTGCGACAGCGGGCAACACTACAAATGTAAGCAAATGGTGGCCGGCTTTTAGGATAACAAGCTCATGACCAGAATTGCACCGAGAAAGCAGAAAATGGACTTTATTTTACCATATGATAGGATAGCCACCTTGACGTGATGTTTGCCTGATGGCACGTAATACACCCGTACATTTACATATCATACCCTCAACGTACGTACTCGTATGTCCATATATCACAGTGTGTCTCAGAATGGCTCGGTTTGTACGAATGCATTGTAAAAAATTGGATGGCAAACTTGCGCCAAAACGCCTTGGGCAAATTAAAAGGAGCCAAGTGAAAACAGAAAATAAAAAATATTGTGGAACAACAATGAGTTTTAAATGGAAAATGGCAGGAGTAGAAATTAAAGTTTCTAACACTTGGCTCCTTTTAATTTTTCCACGGCGAAAAGAGGCTAAAATATCCTCACCAAACTGGTGACAATTTCTTCGCAATTTTGGTAGAAAATTGACACCAGAGAGAGGCAAACAAGTGGCCGACTACAAAAAATCGCCATACCAACCCGGTGGGGATTCGTTGGAATTTGTTATCATTTGGTGGCACCTTTGGCACCAAAATTGTGAATACATTGTCACCAGTTTTGCGATGTTTTTGCCGTGGTGGCAAGTTTGCAAGAATTTTAGAGTGTGATTCCAAATCACAGCATTCCATTGGTATAATGAACTTTGCTATTTTCGATGAGATACATTGCAAGATTCTTACAGCATGATAATTTCCTTGGAAAAAGAGAGTTATTACTTTTTGCCCCTTATACTTCCTTACCAATTCTTTGGTAGAAACTTTAATTTCTGTTCATGCAAGTTTTTTGCATGTAAAACCCGTGTTAAAAAACAGGATTTGGCAGTCAACTTTGAATTTTGTACGGTTATTTTGATTTGCCATTGTTACTGTGGAGTTAAAAGCACTATTTTTGCATTTTACCCAATCTGGATTCACAAACGCGATCGTCAGTAGCCCTTTGATTTGTGACAGTTCAGTGGTTCTTTAATTTGGCCAAAAAGTTGTGAATTTTTTTGCATGTTCCTATTTTGGAAGTTATTTCGCTGAATTTCTACAGATGATGGAGTTTAATAAGAAAGCACTACTCTTTTTATACACGGCAGTGCAAGACGCGAAGCAGTGGTGACGTCATGGCTCGCATCAAGTTTGGGCTGAATACCTCTCTTGCTCATGTAAAGTAGTGACGAAATTGATGTTCTCATTTTTTTCATGTTTTTCCGCTCTTGCTACCAAAACTTTTTTCTTTGTTTTCACTCTTTACAGCGGGAGGAATTTAAGCGCCAAGGTTATAGTGTCAAGGAGATTTTGCAAAAATCTGAACACTTGCAATTTTTACATGCACACAAAATGTAATTTCGTCACCACTACCCACCCGGCAAGAGTTACCTGCGGGGGAAACAGCGTATCCACTGGTCCGTAAAAGAGCATCTTGGCTGGCCATGAATTTTTGCACATGCAATGCTTAAAATATATTTTTTAAGTATTTATAGGATTTTAGAGATATTTGTTTTAGATATTTTGTATGAGATATTTTTATGCAAACACTTACCTGCTGCACGGATGAAAATACCTCCTTATTGTTCGTTGGAAATCTCGCTGAAATCGGCCTATTTCGAAAGATCTGGGAGGCTTTGAGCTGCTGGAGCCGCTGAGGTTGTTGAGCTTGCTGGCCGACTGGCAAGCAGCTAATCGAACAGATTTGGTTCAAGATTAGGAGAAACCAGGTTGATCTCAAGATTGAGGTGAACGCTTTTGTGGTCATGATTGTGACGGACAGTGGAATTGGATGTTTAGGATCACCGCGTAAAAACGCCTGTGTCTCTCGAATTAAATTGCTTGACGGAAGGGTTATCGATAATTCAATTCAGATATTTTCTCAATTCAATTCGATGGTCCGACAAACTGCAGTTTCAGTCGCGATTGTGGGTAGTGAAAACCAAATTCCGGCTGCTGCAAGTTCAATTACAAAATTCAACCGAAACTCAACCAGTCCAACTCTTATTCTGAGATCACACAGATTCGATTCCAAATTCAAGCCAAAATCAAGTTCGAAATTCAACTGATTCGGAATCCGAAATTGGCGCCAAATTTCACGCGAGCTTCAGAGCTCTTCTTTGATCCAGAGTCAAGCGCTCGCGAAACTGCCGCAGTTGAAACTTTAAGCCGTTGGACAGGCCTGATATTCAACCTGCGTCGCCGGAGGATTAAGGATACGGCTTAGAGGAGAGGGGAAGTCAGGTCAGCCTACGGACCTGCCATCTGGTGATTGGAAAATGCAGTCCAATAGGGAAATGGCATTCCACGCAGAAGCTGAGAAGCGCCTTGCCAAAAGTGGCGGGAAATCCAGTTTGTCGAAATTTTCACGCCTTTGTTATACAGTGCCCAATTTTATTCTTCGAACAAAGGACTTCATTATTCGCTGGCTCCCATTAATAATTTTAAATCACACGAAGTGCCGCAAAACACACAACATTCATGCGACGCGTGAAACTTGAGCATGCTTCGCAGAATTTAGATTGCCCCTGCCCTGGGTAGAAAAGGCCTTTGCTATTTCTCTTGCGTGTTTAAAGAGATATTGCGGGCACTGTGCGAGAGTTGGGACATTGGAAATCAGGCATTTTTGTGCAAAGATTCACCATTCACTCAGGTACTTTTGTTTGTGAAAATCAGCTCGAAACATTTTCCGTGATTGAAAAGTCATGATCCTGCTTTTAGATTCATTTGCACAAAGACGAGCACTAATTTATATCCGGCTAAATCCTTTCTGCGCCGATATTTACTGATATATCTCATGCTTACTTTGCTAGCTCACTTGGATTTCACGAGATTTCATTTGGATTAGTCCACGAGACTATCGGCCGTATTCCCCATTGCAACTCACCCTCAGGTTTAACTCAATAGCCAATTCAATGGATAAATTTGTGTTGGGAAAATTTCATTTCTATTTACAACACTGATTCCTTTTCCATTGTTGCGAAATGTGCATCTCTCTGTTGAATTGGCAAATGAGTTGCACCTGAGGGTGAGTTGCAATGGGGAATACGGGCGTATGATTTCTCTCCTATATCATGTGCTTGCCTCCTTAAACATAAGTCCCATTTTTATTCTCTGTCCACACCCCTCCACTTCCTTGATGACAGAGATTGCGCTTTGAATACACGATCTCACGTTGGTGTATCATCCCCATTATTCCCTCGTGCTGGGAGCGTATTTACGAAATGCTCACTGATTTGGGCACGTCCCGATTTTGCGCGTGACGAAAAAGTGAAAAATAGCCTAATCTAACCAACCTGTAGGTATAACCTGTCTAACCAACCTGCCTACCCTACACTAACCTGGCCTAAACTGATCTTTTTCTTTGTTTCAAGCGTTCATTTTTTTGTTTTTATGGAAACACGAGACTTTAACCACGTGGTCAGTTGAAAATTAAAGTGCCCGAAACGGTCTGCATTTCTGATATGGGCCACTCGCAGCATTCCAACAGTGTCACGCAAAAATACATGGGGAGAATAGAAAACTGTCACTTTCGTCCGAGAGCGTATTTTATTAATCTATACGAATCAGGACATAGCCCGACTTTTCGAGTGAACAAAAAAAACAAATTAAAGCTAGCTTAACCCAACCTAACCAGCCTAACCTATCCTAACCTGATCTACCTAACCTACCCTACCCCAACTTGTAACCAATTTTCTTTATTCGGAGTATTTTTCTTTCTTTCTTTGGGTTGGAAGTTTAACATGGGGTTAGATGGAAAAGTGCCCGACTCGTATAGAATAATCAATTACGCGTCCGGGGGAGTGCTGAGGGTGTCAAAATTGCACACCCAAAACCGGGATGAGCAAAATGCAGATTTCATTTGGTCATTTGGAACTTCAAAACCGGGGTCGGTACCCTGATATACCGCCCCGGATTTGGGGTATTTTAACCCCCCGTGGGAAAGGGTTAATCATCTGCGGGTGAGGTATAGAGTGATTTTGTTGGACGCTGCATCGAGTATAGCACCTTTCGAAAAGCATAAGGGATGGCCCACTGTTAAAACAATTACATTTTGTTTTGAAACATTCAAAGGAAAGCGTTCAGACCAGTACGGCGACCACCGTGTATCCGCAATGGAGGGCCATGTGATGGCGATCTGACACAATCAGCTGACTTTGAAATGCCCCGGCACTGGCCAACACGATCGTCTAAACCTTGCCTCGAGATCATCTTCCGATGTTCCAAAGAGAAGATTTTTGGACAAAAGGAGTGCTGAATTTACCAACATTTTGGCAGTGGCCAGAGGAGGGTGCATTTTTTTCCCTGCTGTTTTATTTTATTTCATGGCCTGTAATTGCTTTTCATTGTTTGACTCAGATTTTTTCGTCGTTCTGCCACCATTTCCTTTGTGGGCAGTGTTGAATAAATAATCATAAAATAATGATAATAATCAAAACCTTGACGACCAACAACTGACGGAAGAATCCATGAGAAGACACTGGTAGCAAAAGCCCACCTAGTTTGCTCGTAGAGCTGCTACGTGTATGGTATAACCGACTGCGGAAAAGACCACTGTTTTCAAAGAGTCTCGGTGAGTGGAACACTCTGCCAGCAGCTGAAGCACCCCTCTTATAGGTACACCCACTTTTGTTCGAGTACCTATACATGTGCAACCTATACCTATGTAATTGGGCTAGACCCTTCCTGGTCTTGTCTAATTCCTTGAACGTGACCAGGAATTGGAAAAAAAGCCAAATGCAGAGATCATGGACTCGTGATACCATCATGGCCACTACGTTGGACTATTGGAGCAAAACCTTCATGTTTTCATAAACATTCCGCACACCCCATGTATACATATTCGTAAATGTGTGTTTATGTTTACATAAATGTATGTTTATGCTTACATCAATATATGTTCATGTTTACACAAAATGTATGTTTATGTTTACATTGTAATTGTAATTTGTATATCATCACAAAATGTACTGGTGACACGTCAATTTAAAAAAAAAAATAAAAAGCAAGCGGTTAAAATGCAGCTAAAAGAGACAATGTGGGTGGGTCAAAAAGAGAGAAGACATCGTGTCAGGACACAGAGAGATAAGCCGAACTGGATGGCAGAGAGTTCCATGAGAGTTCCATGAGAGTTCCACGAGAGTTCCAACATAGATGTATGTTTATGTTTATTTAAATGTATGTTTATGTTTACATAAATGTATGTTTATGTTTACATACATGTATGTTTATGTTTACATAAAAATGTTTGCATTTTTATTCGTGGTAAGTATGTGATGAAAGAAAATTTACAAAGCAATCGGGTAGCTTTGACGAATTCATCAAATTAGCATGTCTGAAATTGACTCTTCAACGTCAGTCGACACTGGAAACGGTCTGTAAACCGGAATCAGGGCTCTGCCGGAATATCCAGCCTGGAATATTCCATTCTAATGTTAAACACCCCAATTTTTTATTTATAAAAGGGGGTCAATGGGTCAAAACACAATGAACGTCCAGGAGCTTTATCACCGAAAGTTCAACAGAGATACGTGCAAGAAATTAATATTTTTGAATGAAAATATAATGTGGGTACAGTGTGTCACTTGATGGCTCGACGCTTTCAAATGCTCGCCACTCGACTGTTCCGCGATATTGGAAAACAAGACATTTGTTGCAAGAGGGGACGAGCTGTACAAAAAATCCTGCGAAATTACGCCTCAGTTATCGAGGCAAAGTTATTTGGTAAGGTTAAAAGAACAGAAATGCTTGGAAGTCACCCAATTGAGCCTTTTTGAAATGCGAAAATGCAGCATTGTCGGCAAGCTCGGCAGCAACTACGCTTAACGCGGCTGCGACATCGTGCCTAGAATTTTGATTGAGGTAGGGGTGTCCAAAGTCACAAAACCGTTTTGTGAACGCTCTCTCTCGCGCACTCATTCTATCACTCCTTATCTTTCTCGCCCTTCCCTCTTCTCCCTCTATCGCTTCCTCTCGCTCCCTCCCTCTCTCTCCCTCCCTCTCTCTCCCTCCCCCTCCTCTCTCTCTCTCTCTCTCTCTCTCTCTCTCTCTCTCTCTCTCTCTCTCTCTCTCGCATCTCTCTCCGCAACTACCTTTCTCATACCTGTCATGGCCGTCCGCACTTAAATGAAGTTTCCATCAACATTGAATTCATAGGTCTCAAACAAGGTTAACCCCAGAGGTCGAAAGCATTTTCAAGATGCACACCACCCGCCCCCTGCACATCTCATCGGACGCCCCTGGATCGACTCAACCCATTTGGTGCACTGATTTCGAGATTAGGATAATTTACGACTGCCTATTTGGCCGGATTAACCCCCTCTCTATCGCCTGATTGTGGCAGATTTAACACCCTTTATAAAGGACAATATAAATTTTAAAAGCTAACGAATTACGTGACTTTAACTCGATAGCTCAGACTTCATCGTCTGCATGGAGATATCCTCTGCTCTGTATATGATATCGGTTTATTGATCAGAAATGCGGTTTCGGGTGGAGTTTGCAAAACTAAAAAAGAGACAGTCAACAAAAATATTATTCAGCTTGTTGTCGCTGGTCAAATGATCAAGCATTGATCAATTATTGGAGAAAGGTGATCAAGCATTAAAAATGATTATTGCATTAAAGTGATCAAGCATTGATAATGATTGCAGAAAATTGATCAAATATTGATCAATTTCTATTGCAGATAAGTGATCAAACATTGATCAATTATTATTTCAGAAAAAGTTATCAATCATTGGTCAATTATTATTGCAGAGAAGTGATCAAGCATTGATCATTGTTGCAGAAAAGCGATCAAAGCATTGATGAAATTATTGCAGAAATTTGATCGAGCATGATCAAATGGTCGCAGAAAAGTGATCAAGCATTGATAAGTTATTATTTTCAGAAAAGTTATCAAGCATTGATGAATTATTATTGCAGAAAAGTGATCAAGCATTGATCAATTATTGCAGAAATGATCAGGCGTTGATCAATTATTGCAGAAAAGTGATCAAGCATTGATCAATTATTGCAGAAAAGTGATCAAGCATTGATGATTATTGCAGAAAGACGATAAAGGCATTGATCAAATTATTGCAGAAATTTGATGCATTGATCAAATTGTTTCAGAAAAGTGATCAAGCATTGATAAGTTATTATTTCAGAAAAGTTATCAAGCATTGATCAATTATTATTGCAGAAAAGTGATCAAACATTGATCAGTTCTCATTACAGAAACGTGATCAAGAATTGATCAATTATTGATCAATTATTGCAGAAAAGTGATCAGCCATTGATCACTTTTCTGCAATAAAATTGATCAATGTTTGATCACTTTTCTATAAAGACCCAATGTGATGCGGATGGCACGCGTTGGCTACCCAAGAATTGTGAGCGGCGGTATCTGAGGACCCTGCGGTTCGTTAACTCGGATTTTCTAGTCGTTTATTCGCTGCCTGTTCTGGGCAAAGGGACAAAAATTGAAACTCTTGCTTGTGTGTTGGGCCATCATGTGCTGGCGTCTTAATTCTCTTTAATTCAACTCAGTTCAAATTTAATTTTAATTCTTGGGAGTTCTCCCATCGAAAGTACATACATCAAGGTATCAATAAAAACAAAACAACACTGATATCTATATATAAAAGATCAATGATAAAATATCAACATAAATGGTTTTTTTTATCACCGATAAGAAAACAGATGAAGGGGACAAAGCTCTTTGGGATCCCTGAACATGTCACTGGAAAGGGAGTTCCAATCAGTAATGGTCCTTCTCAAAAAGGAAAATTTACAAATGTCTTTATCAGAGGTCCAGAGGCGAAGTTTGTATTTCTTCTCTTCTGCAGTTCATGCTTCAAAAGTGATCTTTACCATGCATCAAACACTCCGGCCTCTTTCGAAGGATATACCGGGTTTCCCGAATGTCTCTTGACAATCCCAGAAAAGTGCATTGTAGTTTTGAAGCAACTCTGGAAGCTTGGAGTGGAGTTTGTTCCAATTCGAGTGGATGATACCTGTAGCAAGCAAACTGCCCAATCTGAACCTGAAATCTGTAGAAAAATAGCCCCACAAGAGAAGATTGAAAGCTAGCAAATAGCAGGGGTTGTCAAGTGGCTTTTGGGAAACACCGCATATATGCACAAAGTCATGTCAGTCTGACACGGGATTATATCATTTCCGATGACGCAAGCATTCCGAATGTCAGGAAATGTCGATTTCGATTGCCGAACTGGATATGTGACAGCAAAATGGTCATTTTGATATAAATCGAACATCAAAATATCACTTCTCCATATGCACGGATCGGTTATTGGAAATGAATCGGAGTCGCTGCGGAAGCGCAGATTTTGCATTTGCGTCTGCACATTTCCATTTCCTTTTCCATTTTCATTTCGGAATTCGCGGACATCAACAAATATCTGTGAACGACAGGGATACTCAAAACTCCCTTGCGCTCATGAGTAGGTACAAGAACAACTGCCGATGGTACGACTTATTGTTGATAACAAAGTTGTTAAAGAAGTTGTTAACGCAGTTGTTAACGTAGTGGTTAACGTAGTTGTTGACGTAGTTGTTAACGAAGTTGTCAACGAAGTTGCTAACGTAGTGGTTAATGTAGTTGTTAACGTAGTTGTTGACGTAGTTGTTGACGTCGTTGTTAACGTAGTTTTTAACGTACTTGTTACGTAGTTGTTAACGTAGTTGTTAACGTAGTTGTTAACGTAGTTGTAAAACGTAGTTGTTAACGTAGTTGTTAACGTAGTTGTTAACGTAGTTGTTAACGTAGTTGTTACGTTGTTGTTGACGTATTTGTTAACGTAGTTGTTGAAGCAAGTAAATGAGCGCATTCACGTGTTGGGCAAAGTATTTGCGAAATAATGCATGTTAAGCCGTGTAAGATGAGAATGGCCAGATTTTTTCATCAGACTTTTCAGATCGTCTGTCCAAAACAGATTGTCACCAATTGACAAACTTGCCAATTGCAGCGCCGTTCGTTGCAAAGGGGCACGGATTGCCCCAAATCCATTTCCCCACATTTTAACAATGATCTAGGTGAGGCAACTGCGTTGGCGATTGTTGCGCAGGGCTTCAATTATTGCCCCTAACTTTTTCGTGGCATGCGCAGCACGCATTAAACCATTAAACACCAATTGCAGCGCCGTTTGTTACAAAGGGGCACGGATTGCCCCAAATCCATTTCTCCACACACGTATTGACAACCATCAAAGCAGTGGTCAATGCTCCAATGTTCTCCTTTGCACAAGCGTTTTGGACAGACGATCTAAGAAAAGTCTGACGCAAAAAAAGTCTGACGCAAAACATCTGCCATTCTGACGCGGCTTTACCCATTAGCAAGCAGGAGGTCATGTTTGCTAATGGTTGCGTTTATTGTTGCCACATTTGTCGGGAAGCAAATCAATTTCGCAGAAATGGATAATTGCGCCTGTTTCCGAACGCAATGCGTCTATAATTTAATCGTCCAGTTTTCCTCGTAAGGACACAACATCTACCTTCCTATCTACAATATTTTGCATACAATATCTACAAATATCTACCAATAAAAAAATCTGCCATTGATACCTCATCAAACTCGCTTTTGATTTCGATGCAGGTCTCACGACTTGAAATTCAGATTTACCAGTTGATTTTGATTTCTTCGGTAATTTCTACCGCAAGCAATCAATCAAAAGATCATGAACGTTTGCGGCTTTTAGGCATACTAGGCCCCAATTCCACATAGACGGATTTTAGGCGGATTTTAAGTATGCTCTTCCATGACTGAGCAGCTTCTACTGGCTCATATCCTGCGAACAAACCATATGGGTGAAAGAAAGCTATCGTATATATCTGACATATACTCTAAACACGAAGTTCAGTTTGGAACACTATGTTTTAACATGGGCTTCGATAGGAGGTGTTCTTTTAGGAACATTTACGGAACACACTGGGTGTTCTAAATCTGTGACATTCCTGTCACAGATTTGGAACACATGAGCGATATGGAACACCTTTTGTGTTCCATTGGAACACCTTAAGTGTTCCATTGGAACACACTGAGTGTTCCAATGGAACACTCAGTGTATTCCAATAACAGACCAAGTGTTCCTAAAAGAACACTTCCTATCTAAGCCCATGTTAAAAAATAGTGTTCCAAACTGAACTTCGTGTTTAGAGTGTATCTGCGAGGCGGGCAGATTTGATGCGCAGATCCCCAGTAAATTTGGATAACCGGACTTGATTCGTCGGCAGCTATGGGATAGAATTGGAGGTATAGGTAGCCATTCAGAGTTACAGCTCTCCTGTTGCGGGTTGACCCTGATGGACCCTTCCTCCATAGGCTCCGATTGACAGTTTTGCGCGCAACCAGTTTTCGTGCATCGAGTAGACCGATGCGCAGAAGAAGTCCGTTATAGAAGAAGTCTGTGCAAGTCCACTTTGATAGTGTCCTTAATTGCCTGCATATTCTATATTTTTCTTGGAAGTATTTCATTTTTAATAACCGCGGGTCCTTTGGTAATTTTGGGCCTAACAAATTTCTGTTCCAGTGTCAGAAGCATATAGACCTATCTTATTGGACCACCCAGAAGACGCTGATCTTGCCAACGAATGCGTCATATCCCGCAGATGCGCCGTCGGTCTTCAAAAAAGTAGGGTTTTTTTAAGTAACTACCGCCTGGTCGTTTGAATAAGATCCCGGAAGTGGATTCTTCTGCGGCATAAATTATATCTGAAGTTCCATCGCCAACATCCGGGTATCCTTTCTATACCATGCATGCACGGATCTTAATATTCCCAGACAGACGAAGAGCATTAATCAAATGTGACAACCCGGAACCAGGAATCGCAAAGTGACACTGTCTGCATGGAAAATACAGGGTGTTTCAGTTTGCTATTATTTGAAAAGTCATTGCGATTTGCAATGAGAATGGCATTTTCTGCACATTGGAGATAAAATATACGTTGGAGATAAAATATACGATAAAATATACGGAAAAAAGGTTTCTCGCCGTCAGTAATCACAGAAAAATGTAAGATCATTACTGCCTATTTCCCAAGAACTTTATTGCTCGTTTGTCTTGATTCTGTGGAACTTTTGAAGTTCCGTTCCGCGCCACCTTGTGCGAAAAACGCAACGCAAAAAAAAACAGTCTGGTTACTTGATGACACGTTTCTCAGCATATCTTGATATCTTGCCCTTTTTGGCTTATTCATTTCCTTGATAGGGTTCATCCTTCCCAGACGAATTTACCCTATCCATTTCGATCTCCATTTTGAGTAATTTGGGGAAGTTAATGTTCGGCTTCTTGATGGTAGCTTTCTTTTGAGAACATTGTTTGGAACACATATTGTGTGTTCTTGGAACACAATATTCCTGTCACAAATTTGGAACACATAGAGCGATTTGAAACACATGGCTGTGACAAATCGCATATGTGTTCCAAATTTGTGACTGGAAAATGGTGTTGCAAGAACACACTACCAAACAATGTTTCTGAAAAGAACACCCCCATCTAAGCCCATATAAAAAAGGTGTCCCCAAGGTGTTCCATACCGAAACCTCACGTTTAGAGTGTATGATATAGCGTTTTCGGTTCCATGCGAGGAATTTTAATTTCCAATTTCAATGAAAACTTGCTCACTGAAACACGATTACAACGATGCAGCTGAAATGGCTGCGTCAAAATAACAAAGAAAATGTTCGAGACACAAGATCGGAGAAATGGAGAGACCACGAGAGGCATGGAAAATACAAGATGGATCATATTTTTTATTATAGTTATGGGGGAATATTGTGGGGGAATATTCCTACCTGGCCAGGACAGTAACTGAGTGGAACCAGTTGCCTGAGTCCACTTTTGATCATCCCCAAGTGTCCCTGTCTCTCAGAAGCGTCTCACTATTATTATTATTTGTTATTAAAAACAATACTGTCCACAACTCACAAGGCAATGGTGACAGAACAACGAACAAAATCTGAGTCAATAGTTAAAATTAAAAATTGTCAAAACATTTTAAAAAACAAGGGCAAAAACAGATTGTTCATGATCAGTCACAAGAGTTGTTGCAAGGTGCGACGCCTAGGGATGGCCCTCAAAATTATGGGGCATGAAGAGGGAAGAGAATTCCAATCTCGAATGGTGCGGGGGAAGAAGGTATTAAAAATCGATTGGTACTGCAAACCGGACCAGTGAGTGCAAGGCCATTATCTGTTCTACGCTGATTAAGTTTAATGGAATAGTTCGTTGGTAGAGGGAAATTGTAGGAATGTGTAACAATATCACTCAACAATTTAATTCTGCGCTCTCGGCGTCGTTGTGACAAGGGGGTTAAATCTAGTTCTTTCAATAAACCGGAAACACTTACGCCGCGTTTGTAAGATCCTGTTATCATACGAGCAGCCCTCCTTTGGATCATTTCCACCCTAGATGCGTCCGCACGAGTAACAGGATCCCACACCGTACAAGCATATTCCAGGATAGGTAGGACAGAAGCTAGGTATGCCTTAAGCTTGGCTCGATGGGAAGAGTAACGAATATTTCTTGATATGAAACAAAGAGCTTTACTGGCTTTATCGCAAGTGAAATTGATGTGACCTTCCACGACAGATCGTTTGAAATCAAGACACCCAAGTACTTAAAAAGGGAGACATTTTCAATTAGGTTGCCATTTATGAAATATGTTGCGTCACACAAAATGTATTCTTGCGGCGACGGGAGAAGGACATGGATTTCGTTTTAGCGGGGTTGACCTGCATACCCCAGGCATCGCACCATGCGGAAACCCGGTTGAGGTCAGACTGAAGCAACTCCGAGTCTGCAGGGGATGTGATTGCCCTGAAAAGGACGACGTCATCTGCAAATAGGCGGATACCAGAGGTTATGCCGAGAGAAATATCATTTATACAAATTAGAAAGAGGAGTGGTCCCAACACACTACCCTGGGGGACACCAGAGGTGACCAACGACTCAGTAGAAGTGGCTGATTGAACTTGCACCATTTGGGTCCTGGATTCTAAAAAACTTGATAAAAGGCGGAGGATAAAGGGAGGGAAATCTAGGTCCTGCAGCTTGGACAGGAGTTTATCATGCGGGACAAGATCAAATGCCTTTGTGAAATCAAGGAAGATGGCGTGAGTGACAAGGCCAATATCCATGTTTCTACCAAGTTCAAATACTAATAAAAGGACTTGAGATTCACATGACATATTTGGTCTAAACCCAAACTGATTTAGATGAAGAATTTCATTGTCAGATAAGAAATTCCTGATGGTGGTGGCCAAAACCTGTTCAAAGATTTAAGAACAAATGCAAGTGAGGGAAATGGGTCGATAACTCTCGGGTCTATTAGATGGCAAACCTTTTTTCTTGATGGGGACCACCATTGCCTTCTTCCAGTCCCGAGGCAGCTCACCAATTGTATTATTTGCGAAAAGAAGGCGGTAAAAATTGTACTCAGTGCAGGGGCAAGCTCTTTGAGTAGGCGACCAGGCAAGTCATCGGGACCCATTGCCCTTTTTTGGGTTTATGGAGTTGAAGAGTTTCTTAACACCTGATGGAAAAATGGAGGTCAAGGAATTTGAGAAATCATCAATAAAAAGGGGAATGGGAAAATCACGTTTGACAGAGAAAACACTTGAAAAATAATTGTTCAAAACATTTGCTATCTGAATGGCCTCAACGACCGTGGCACCAGTGGATGTAAGCAAGGCGGGGACACTGCTGCATTCCTTCAGTGACTTTAAATACAGCCAAAATTTCCTGCAGTATTTGTCTTCCAGAGTGTTGTTTATGAAAGATGTAGACAGTTCTGAAGTTAAATCCGCGCATTCCGTTCTTAGCCGGCAATAGGCTCTCCGATCAGAAATGGACCCAGTACGTCTGAATTTGGCATGTGCACGCCGTTTTTGTTGAAGTAATTTGCTAAGCTTTGGATTAACCCAGGGGAATTTAGGATTAACTTTGACTTTTCTTGCAGGGAAGGACGTATAAAACGACAGAAGGGTGTCTCTGATAGATATCCATGTATCGTTTTTGTGGCTCTGGCTTTAATTGACTTTTCGCTAAATAATGGGTTTGTAAGCAGTAGGCTGTTTAAATTGGACCAGTCAACAGCTGAACAGTCCACGAATACTTTCACGATCTTTTGATTGTTTCTGTTGGGCTTATTGGGCAATGTGAGGACTACAGCTTCGTGATCAGCAATGCCAGGATTGACTTCAACTGACACACCTGGCCACTGGAAGTTTGTCATTGCAATGTCCAGGAGAGATCTGGAGGTTGGTGTTACTCGTGTGGGTTGGTCAACCATTTGATTAAAACCAAAAGTGTTGATAATGTCCTCCAAACATTTGTCATTGTTGTTTAGGGGTGCATGATGGCCAAGTTCAGTGGAGAAAAAATTGGGACAATTTACGTCACCACAAAGAAGAAATTTACGTCACCACAAAGAAGAAATTTACGTCACCACAAAGAAGAAATTTACGTCACCACAAAGAAGAAATTTACGTCACCACAAAGAAGAAATCTTGCTTATGTTTACAGTTCTTGCTTTTATTAATTGTTTGATATTGCTGTAAATCTTCGAATTCAATTTGACAAAGGGTTTTCCCCGAAAGCAAAAAATTCAATTCAAATACATCAACAGATCTATACAGTAAACTTTATGGGTTTTCTGCACGCGGCATGTTGGGGAAATATCGGAACCTGTTCATTCCACGTTCCCCATATAATTAACACTTTTAACAGATTTGCAGATGAAGCACAGTTTACGTTTGACGCAACGCAATCGGTTATTCTCAATCGGTAAACCAGTGTTAATCGCTAAAATAAACCCAGGAATTACCAGCAGACAGACGCTGAACCTTATTGGATCTCCGTCACTCTGATAAATTCGGGGTTTAAAACATTTAACGACTATGGGGAAAAGCAATCTTAAGGTAACTTAGTGAAAACAGGAAAAACTGTTAAATTTTAAAAATATCAAAATGTGGTAAAAACTTTGCAAAAACTGGTCCATCAAATCAATCATACTCATAATCTGACGTTCAACTAAAAATAAAAAATAAAAAAATACATAATGAATGACATTCAAATGACGTAAACATAATCTGAACGTCATTTTGAATATGACGTTCAACTTGGTTGTTGAGATTTTTAGACAAATATACAAAAACTAAATAAAAATAAAACAATCTAAATATTTTTTAATAATTTGCGTTTTTAATGATTTGCGTTTTACAATATTTACATTTTCTTATGTTTGCATTTTTTTAATAATTTGCATTTTTAATAATTTGCACATTTGAATAATTTACATTTTTTAATAATTTGCATTTTTTATAATTATTTGCATTTTCTAAGATTTGCATTTTTTAATAATTTGCATTTTTAATAATTTGCATATTTTATTAATTTGCTTTTTTTGTGTTTGCATTTTTCAAAAATTTGCATTTTTTAAATTAATTTTTTTATCGTTTTCATTTGTTGTTTGCTTTTTTTTTTGTTTTTTATTTTTTGATTCTTTTTTATTTGTTTATTTATTTTTCATTTGAAAATCTGGCGTGAAGCTCGATCATAATGAGAATGGTAACGAGACAGGTTTGGTATATACGAAAGGAAAAAGTAAAAAAAAAGTATATCAAAAAGTTTCTGGCTTTGCCATCTTCTTTTTGCTCAAAGCCTGTGATATTTGGCTGTTGTCCCTCAGCCCTTCCTTGTTGGGTGGACAGAAATTCGCATCTTTGGATTGCGTCGTTCCCAATTTATGCCCCTTTGACTGGAGCGAGGACATCGGCCGTTGGACAATGTGCGAAAATCGAATAACGTGGTGTCACCAAGATTTTTTCATTGGAAAGATGAGAAATCAAAGGAGATCTTTAATGACGTGGGAGCACTTTATGCTCATATAGTCATTTTTATATTCCACTGCAAAAATGTGCCTCACGTTTCAAATGCACTGAAAACACTGGAAAAGTTTTCGGAAGGTCTTGATTTCGGCTTGGTTTTTATTTTTTAGGAATCCGAGGGGTTTCTTCTAACCCACTACCTTGAAGATGGGAAAACGACCCAGGTCATCCTTCATTGAGATGTTCTCATGAAATTAAGGGTGAAACCCGTGGAAAAGTGGACTTGAAATTAAAATAAAAAGGTTTTGATGCATCGGGATAATGGAGCAGAACACAAAAGCTCCTTGGCACACAAGGTTGCAAATGATTGCCAGCAGCCCATCATTCGATTTCTTCGTCAACCTCCATATTTTCACATTTTTTACTTTAATCACTGCTTCTTTTTCCCGAAAATGAAAAAAATTCCGAGTGGAAAGCATTTTTCTAAAAGGGAACTAGTGAAGAATATGGTGGCAACATGGTTTTTGGGGCACCCAGATAGCGTCTACTTTTGAAGCCCGAAGACGTTGACACGCAGATGGCAATGTGCGTCATTCAGGGAGGGAATAGCACAGAGAACACTTGAGGTAGGTGCAAAATCTCATTGCTCTCGAGAAAAGAGAACTGACAAAAGCCAGGAACTTTTTGACCCCCTACGTACACTGCAAATAAAATAGTGGCAAAATACCACGAATTTGGTGGTGGATTGAGACCACACTAATTAGTGGCAGACTGCCACTTCATAGTGGATCTGAGTTTCGTGGCAACATTGCCACTAAACGGTTTGCCACTTATAAGAGGTGAGAAGTGGCAGATTTAGTGGCATTTTGTGTAGTGACAAATGCGTCACTAAAAAAAGTGGCGAAACTGTCACCCGAATCTTGCCACTTCTAGTGGCAGAATGAAGGCCTGCCACTGCAACGATTTGACTATGGTCCCAGAAATTCATTTATTTTTCAAAGGCACATCGCTTATGTCCAAACGAACATGTAAATCAAAAATTGCATCAAAACTTCGCGAGGAAATATAACAGGAACACGACAAGGAATATCAACAACGATTAAATAACATCTTCTGATTTAAGAGATCCAGACCAATTCACCTTTTGAACACCATGATACCAATTAGATTCAGGCCAGGGTTCGGGCGCTATGAGGATTTCTCCCAAGGGTCCATCCAGTTTCACGGATAACAAATGAGTGGCCATTCTACTCTGATGCCCACAAGGCTCGATCTCTCAGAGAAATAGTAGTTGAACTCAGAGAATCAATGTTTCATCTTAGAGAAGTACTGCTTTACCCATACCTCAAGGAAACAATTAGTTTCACCCATCTAAAATGAATATAATTCAGAGATAAATCATTGTGAAACTGATAAACCTGAACAAATTGGACACATGAATCAAGTTCCTTTCGGATAGGAATTACGAAGGCCAACTTTTTGCACAACTTAAAATTG
>JASGXE010005667.1:0-23816 GCA_030068105.1 Sinentomon sp. SZTP_YWyxl | reverse complement strand
GAATTAACTCCGATAATCATCGCTTCGTTCTTGTAATTGTTTTCAGGTATGCAGCCAGTTGTATATTCTGTGAAGGAGTTTCTCTTGAATGGTGCTGGCTGGAGAAGGTCTTGCTCAAATATCTGCTATTATGCTAATCATTATCGAAACAAACATGCAAAGAAAGGCAGATCGTACTATTCATTGTCATTTGTCATTGTGTTCAAGTATTCGTACGATGTTTGCTACGTTGCGTCTCATTATCCCTACACCTACTCAAAACTGATGGTTGGCAAATTGGTTTTATTGTTCATTTTTTTTCTCTTCACATTTCTTGTTGTTTCCCTGGACTTCTATTTTTATAACATCTGAAAGGCAAACAATGAACGCTTGCAAAACTAATGCTTACACAAGATGGAAGAAGTGTTTTTTTTCAACTAGTATGTTTAAGTCAATCACTTGGAAGTGTTTTCCTTTCAGCTGCAAAAAGGAAATATTGATGTGTTTTCCCTTCACTTGCAAAAAAAGGAAATATATATCTTATATCAGAGGACCAACCCATCCTGGAATGTAATTTGAATTTAAAGTTTCAGAATTAGCTGGTTGTAGTTGGAGGCCTGCCCATCTCCACTTATTCGCCAATGTGCACCCCCAGAAGTGGAGAATGATCTGTGAAATGACTTATTGTGCTATTTGGAGATCCCAAATTTGTCGGAAAGTTACCTTGGCATCCCAACTTTTGGCATGCCACCTGTGGGGTATGCTGTGGCAGCTTCAGTTGGTTCCAAGGGGCAGGGACTCTGGCAAGGGTTTGGGGGAATTGACCCCCAAACCCCATGGAATAGACATTTTATGCTTTTACGCATGGAAATCGATCATTCTAAATGGTCGCTGATCTCTGGATCCAGGCAGACAACTACTTTTCTATTTTGTGCTCTTGAAACATTGGTGCTCTTCCGCTCCAGACACTAAGACCAGAGATGCAGCAGAACTTTTTGTTTAGTTGGAGAGGAGTGCCCCATGTGGCGCTCTGGACTTTGAGGTCATGCGACATCTTGTGTCTGGTCTGTGTGCAGTGGAAGGAAGAGTGCCGCACATGGCTTCCTGGACTTGGTGGCAACGCAGCTGCTTTTAATTGGAGTGGAAAAAGTGGATGCCCCACAAAGGCCAGGTACAACCATGCACTGATCGGAACAAAGATGACACAAACACGATAGCATTGTCGGGGGAGTGGTGGAATAGGGAGCGAGCAAATTCTGACGTGCTGTGGTTTGAGCAGAAATCTCAATCTGGCTGTGATCACAAGGAAAAACATAAGAAAAAGCAGGTTCTGTTCGCAACTTACAAGGAATAACTTGCTGCATTTCGGTCACTCGGACGTGGACTTTCCAAATATTTCTCAAGCGGCATGGATATCACACTGTGTGATATCCACATCGCTTAAGGAAGGTCCACATTCGAGGGACCGGAACATCGCAAGTTATTCCTTGGTAAGTTACGAACGGAACCGGCTGTTTATTATGTCTTTTCCTTGTGATTATACCGCTCGTGGTGCACGTGCTGAAATTGTAGCTGTGATCATGTATTCACGCAGGCAGATATATGTTGCTGATCAGTGCATTGGTGGAAATGAACACAGTTGGATGATTCCAAAAAATGAACAGGTGCTTGAAAAAGAGTGGTTGTGATGCAGATGATTCCAATGGCGGATCCAGCAGAAGGCAGAGGCAGCGACCGCACTCCTATCGGGGCAAATTATTGATATTGGGGAAAATCACAATTTGGCACCCAAAATGAACCCAAAAATATTGGAATTTCTCCCATCCTCTGGTGGACTTTGTCCCTCCAATCCCCTTCCAAGGCAATCTGCTCGTTGAAACCCTGCTGTGGGTTTTCTCCAGATGCCACAACTGGAGCGGCCCATGTACCACCCCCATCTGCGGGATGCTGGATCCTGGCCACTGGAGGAATCGTGTATTGTGAAGTATCCACTTGCTTTAGACAATTGCAAGTTGCGAAAAAATTATCCGGTACACCTGCCCAAGGATGTTACTAACCAATGGCTTCTGCTGCTTCTGGATCCCAACTAGATTTCAAATGCTCGTCTGCATCAAGCAACCGTGTTTCCTGGTAAAAATGTTAAAATTCACTTGCCACCACTTTCCTTTTGTTCTTTCAGAGTGATTTGTGGCTGTGCTGCTCAAATACCTGTTCAGATCCTGATAAGAAAGATGTGTTCATAACCTGTGATAAATTATGTATCAGTGCAAACAACAATGTTGTGCCTGTAATCACTGTAACAAATAGAAAGTCTTCAGGATTTGATATGCCAGAAAAGGTGAATTATTTACTTGAACTGGATGCTAATAAGCATAGGAGATTGTTTTTGGGCTTGTGGTGCATCTGGTGTGCAACAGTGGCGTGCGGTCAGGGCAGGCAAGGCAGGCACTGCCTGCCCAAGAAAAATTTCATGAATTGTGCATTTTACATTTTTTGCAAACATTTGCGACCGGGCCATCAAAGTCCACACACAATATGGACTGAGCCAACTCCGAGAAAGGCACACTCTGGTTTGCCTGCTGCTGCTGACAGTGTCTGCTGCCTGAACGATACCTCAACTGGGAACTCCCTTCTTTCCCGATGAGGTTACCCTACCCACCCTCTTTCTCGCTGGTCTTCCAAACGCAAGCGAATCCACTGCTCCGTTGGCGCATCAGATTCATGGAGGCACGATGTGATGCTGCCTGCTTGAGGGATCTGTGGGGATGCGATAAAGCCCATGCCGCTCCATCCCGCAAGGTGGAATCACCCACTGCAAGTGGAGCAGCTCATGATGCCGAGCAGGCACTTTGAAATCTGCCTCCAGCTGCATCTCTCGTCGGAGAGCAAGCATGAAGATTCGTGATATTCCGTTCTCCCGCTGATCCAGCCCTCTGCTGTGATGACATCGCAGGCAAGCCTGCGATGAATGCAAACCTCACTTCGCCAAAGGCATGCTGTCTGCCGCAATTTTTGAATGTCAAGTGCAGCCAAATGTTGATTTTGCGGGAATGGGAAACAGAAAAGGGAAACATTGGATTTTACTTGTGAAAATATCAGATTCTGGTGTGTGGGCAAAAATTTGGAATAATTTGTGAAATGTGGTCCCAATTTATAAGCTTTTGAAGTCGGTGCCACAATTTGTGAAACCAATGAATAAAAATTTACTTGTGTTATTGATGAAGGCACTCAAATGGTACATTTGGAAATGTCTATTGGATAAAAAGCTTGAAATTGGCTTGCAGCGGCATAGCCAGGCCTGTGCGAACGGGGGACATGGGGACACTGCTCACCGCAATTCAACTTTCTGCCACCCATCTGTGCTTTGCTTATTGTAAAAGATTCTTTTGAAATTTCCAAAGTGATTTTTTCCTTTCACCTCAGTTCCGAACCACCTCACTGAAATATGTCGTCCGCACCTTGCTGCTATTCAATATTCAACTGAATGCACACAGATGTGAAAATGCTCAGTTTTTCTTGAGCATTCTGGGCACCATTTGAGGTTCCATTTTTCAAAATTTCTTCCCCTTCGGGAGGGGGACACCCCCTCCCGAACCCCTCCCCCGGCGTTGCGCTTCGCGCAACGCAGCCTCGACGACACTGCTCTGGACAAAGTGCCTGCCTGCATCTGGCACCCACCGCACGCCACTGGTGTGCAAAGCCATACGAATACCCAGGCGCAGGCATTTGCTGAACCTGGGTGATGGACCGTGGTATTCTGAGGAACATTCTGGAGAATGCACATTATTTTCTCCCCATGACACTGTCGCTTTTGCTGTTCTTTTGGAATTGTCTCTGGAACACTCTTACGCCTTTCTGAAGCTAAAGAAAAACTGTGATGCAATGGCAGCTTGCCGAAATGTGCTAGTTTGATTTCGGGTCATCAAATCCCACCATCTCTGGCTCCCTTGCACCATAAATTCAGCACTGCAATTTCGCTTGTATAATGCATAGCATTGCAAATGTGCGAATGCAGTGCCTTACGACAACAGGTTATCATAACAAGGCTCACAACCCATCTCACTCAACCCCCAAAAACAAAAAGAGCCACATCAGAGTCAACAAAGCCAAATTCACTTTACTGCTTCCATTCGAAGACATACGAATAATGCATGCATACAGTGTAAAAAGAGAGAAAAGACGTACATAAATTGATAGCAATGAAATTCCAGCTACCGAACAACAAAGTTTCAGGATTTTCGGAATCATGGGTTACCTAACCATATTTGTGGTTGGAAATGCGAAGTGATTGTTGTAATTATAAAACTGTTTTTTCTTTCGTGGTGTCAATTTTACAGTGGTTTTTTGGTTTTATTTTTTGAGCAGCTCCGATATCAGGATACTGAAGCTTCCTGAACACAACAGTGAAAGTGATTTTGCTCTGACTGAAAGTGATTTTACTCATATTCCGCCAAAAAATTAAATGGTGTTTTCTTTCGATACCCGCCGTAAGATGTTCAATTACACCTCTCCTTCTAAAATCTATTTCATTTGGTCTAGGTATAGCGATAGAACCCCTCAAAAGGTGCAAAAGTTTACCTCTATAGGGAATAACCCCTTCCAGGGAGCAAATTCGAAAGATGGCACCACTCACAAAAATGCATGGCATCAGAGGACCAAGGGCATATATGGCCCTTAGAAATTGAATAGGATCTTAGCTAGACGGCTGTGGATATGGTCTGTAATGTTGGGTTTCTTTTTTGACGGCTATTATCCATTTTTGTTTCCAGACACGTGAAGTTGTGTACCTGACGTCACGTGTTCATCCAGCAGAGTCCAATTCTTCGTGGGTCATATCCGGCATCATTTCGTACCTGACATCAAATTCCAAAGAGTCTTCTGAATTGCTCGACCGTTATGACTTTGTTGTCGTACCTATGCTGAATGTCGATGGGGTCATCAATGGATGGTAAGTGGATAAAATTGATTTCCGAGAAATGGTTGAATTGTTGGAATTGACCAACACCTCTGTCAACATTTCTGTCACCCGAACCCCTTGCCATGGGTCTTTCCCCTCAGATCAATGTTGGGGCTCCATAACAGCCCATAGATCTCAAACCTACCTTCATTCCTGGTCTAAAGTGATATGTGCGACACTGCTGTTGAAATTACTGCTCAGCAGCTCACAGAATCACATTTTAGCATTTTGGTGAAAAAGTTTACAGAACACAACAAGCATCATGAACAGATTCCATCAAAAAATCAACATGTGACATTGGAGAAATAATTTACTGTTCGGGAGTCCGCAAACTTTGGGAAGGATTTGGTCATGATGAAACTGTCAGAAGTGTACAGGAAAGTATGGTCAACTATTGGCCACTCTCATTACAAACTTGCACATGCAGAAACTGCCCATCTGCAACAATCATTCCCTGGCATACAATAATTTTGTGGCCATTTGTGCAACAGAGACAAGAAATGCCACATGTCCTCTGTCGGCAAAAGACCCAACATGTACCTTATGACAATTGGTCTCTCAAATTTCTGACCAACCTTTCCCGTGATGAAGACTCTCTCTGATTGTCTTTCAACTTTGGAGAACTGTTTGTCTTTCGTGAACGCACACCTGCCATTTTAAATGGAAAAATATGCTGGTGTGATTTCATTCAAAGCTCAAATTAAAGTCACATTAATTTTCAACAAACGACCCAAATGAGATATTTGATGAAAATCATGAATACATTAATTTTGATTTCGCTGTATTTCTGCAAAGCACAATTTATTTTACTGATCTGGTTTTGAAGTGAAGTGGTTTCCATAACGTTGGTTGGACTTAAGGTTTCGAAGGGTCATTGCGCATTTTGCATTCTTATTTCAGAATAAAGAGAAACGTTTTCTTTTCGAAGCTCAAAATCACTGTGAATCAAATATTTCGTGATGATATCCCTAGCGACTGGGCAGACAATTTGATTGTGACTACCAACTCAGTAACGTCCATGCACACAACACAGCATTCATCCTGAGTAATAATTTCTGTCGTTGGGTTTGGTATCCGAACTCATCTAATGTTGACTTCCTGGCCCCCAAAGGCAATCTATACATGTCTATGCATTTCTGAAAAAATTTAGCTTCTCAATGCGATGCGATATCGTCCATCCTTCTGCCACAATAAATTCCGACAATTAATTAGGCATTTCACGGAATTAAAAAATAAATTAAAAGACAAAAACTGCTACATAACAAACTCAGTCATTGTGTAAATTTCCTACAAGGTTGAATACTAGGAATTCTCCACTTCTGGTTAAATCTAAGATGAAAAGGCAGATGGCCAGGTTGGATTCTGCTTCCTTGCAAATGAGAAGACAGAATATATCGACGGAATGTCCATTCTCCTCCCTTCGTCTGTTTTTGCTACATCCGGCCTTGGCCTTGGTGGCACTCCCCTATTAACGGCTGTGTCGTGGTTGAGAAGGGATGGCAGGTTGATCGTGACAAGGCTCGACCCACTACTTGATGGTGTCGTGCTGGACACACTCGTAGTCGGAGTCTGTGTTGTAGATGTGATCTTCTGGGTTGTGGGTGCGATCTTTGTTGTGGTTGTGGTTAAAATCTTTTGTGTTGAGCTGGGTTCTGCATGTGTGCCAGTTGTGGTCGGCGATTTATCTTCTGGTGATGTGCGTCCATGAACGGGTGCTGCAGTTGGGCCTGAAGTGATTATTTCCGGCTTTTTTGTGGTCGTTGTTGTGGAACTTGACGTCGACACCTCAGATGCCGGCTTCTCAGGGACGTCATCTATCCTTGGCTGATGAGCCCCCACTGAAATGTGTCCGGTTGATACGGTGATTTTGTGGTTGTCATATCCACTTGCGGTGCCAGAGTTGTGGTTATTTCCGATGATGATGGTGTGATGACTGTGCTTGAAGAGCTTACTTTGTCCTCAGATCTCTCCGTTGTGGTGATGCTTACTGTTGATACCTTTTGCGTGACACTGTTCGTCGGAATGTCTGCCAGTGATATGTTTGTTGTCACCGCATTTTGTGATGACGAAACGTCAAGGTCTATGGCTGCTGGCTGCGAAACCTCCGATAGATTTGTCTCACTCGTTTCAACCTTTTGCTCTTCTTCGGAAAGGGTGTTGTTAGCTTCGGAAATTGTATTGTTGGCATCGGTTGCATTTAATTGCGGCACGTCGATGCTTTTGCCAGCACCGAGGCCTCTGCTCTCAAGAAGATTCTCCTCATCCCTGTAAACTGGGATGCTTGTTGACGGGGTAATGGCTTCTGGAAGGACAGTTGGTTTGTCAGAGGGCAAGAATGTAACCTTGCTAGCAGTCGAAGATGGTGAGGAATTTGAAGAATTCAAGGAGTGAAATGGACGGAGAGTTATTCTACGTCTCAGAGCGACTGAAATATCCTGGAAATGCGAAGATGTGGCCTGAGTTGTCGTCGGAGCTGGAACTTCAGTCCTGAAAAGAGCACAGTTTTGGCAGATAAAATGATTTCCATCCTATTTCCCAAAATTGAATTGATCTTTTAAGAAGTTGATGCCAACATGTTTTCAAACATTTCGTCTGCATTGGTGAACTTGTGCTTTTAGGAAACTAAGGTGCCTTTTTTGACCTGGAGTGTTGACACGGGCCGTGACAGAACAGTTCGGGATTTTAAAACTGGATTCAAAACAGGGAAAATTTCATTTAAGCAGTGCTCACATTTTTCAAGTTATGTGGAGGCTTGTTTGGAACCTAACACTGTTTCCAAATGAAAATAATTCACGGCCTACCATGCAAAATTTCAAATTCGAATGCTTTAGAGTTACCGGCTTTTTCTTTAAGCTTTAGGAAAAAAGAGCGTTTCTTTTTTTAACTAATTCTGTGAACGCATTTGACAAGCATTGGTTGCTTCTGGTCATGCAGCAGACAGTGGAAAAATAAATAAAAAAAATGATGTTGAGAATGGTAAATGTGGTAAAGGCACAAAAAGAAAGTGACATGCAAAAACTTTTTGGTGATCTTTAGGAATTTGTTCAAGAAACTTGTTGAAAACAATTGGATGGTTTTTTATTTTTCAATTCGGTCAACTGGGAATGACCACTTGATCTCTTGGGATTTTTATGCAAAGGCCAGACAGGAAAATATTAAATATTGAGGGAATTGTAAGTTGGCCGATGACCATCGCAAACTGTATTCTATCAATTCAAAGAAACTGTTTTCTGGTGTTGTGGATTTGAAGTGGGTTCACTGAGAACCAACCTGACCTGTTTACAATGCAACACTTGACATTTTTACCATGGAAATGACTGGAATGTGGGAGCTAATTGGAAAATTTCTTTGGAGAGGGAGAAGATGCTTCTTGCTTTGTGATTCTCCAAGTTTAGAACTCCCAATGGTCACAGGCATGCTTGAATGGTTTAAATTTTTTAATTTTTCTTTTAATCTCCAAATGACTCCATGTTAAACTGAATGGGTTAAAATTTTATCCATCTAATTATTCCATGGTTTGATATTAATACCATTCACTTAATCAACCTTACTCATTGTCAGGGTCATAATGCCACGTCACCACATGAACAGCATTTTGGTGTCTGTTTTTACAACCTTTAGTCATTGTCATCGTGCTCTTCTCTCAACTTTCCCGCTTTCATCTTTTATTTGCTTATCAAAAATTAACAAAAACTTTAAACTTTCAGTTTCATTAAAAAATCTCACCTTCCTTACCCCTGAGTGGATCGCCGTCCAAATGAGGCCGCACCGTTTCCGTTTGGACCGTAGTGACCCGGAGCTGCTGCTGCCGATGATGTTGCAGATCCACCTCCCACTCTGATGGTGTTGTAGTTATAGTAGTAGCACCTTGGCTGCTTGCAGAGGAATGATTTCTGTTGGCTACAATCGCCTGGCTTCCACGATGGTATTTGCTTGTTCAGACTTACGACGCTCAGACATTGGAGGTCATTTCTGAAGGAATGATAAAATATTTTCAACGTTGAGCAACGGTAGTATTTTCAAATTTTCATTTTTGAGCTCACATTGTGCCTTTTCTAGGTTTGCAGCTGAACCATGAAACCTGGAAAAATCCTTCATTTCCATGGGTGAACCTTGAATTCTCCTTGATTCATGGTAAAACAAAACTTGAAAACCACTTGTGGTACCAAACATTTCGAGAACCTGTCCTCTCCAAAAGCTCTACCTTTTTGGGGACTCCATCCCCTAAACTCCTTACCAGATGCTCTGCCATTTGGAGCCTCGCTGGAACTGGTGATCCAAACATGGCTTTGGTGCTGCGACTTTCTGCTTCCTAAGAAAACCTCGAAAACACCGATAAAACACTGGAAAAACCTTTAAAATGGTTTTTCGAATGGATGGAAAACCTGGGTTTTTCTCGTAAAGCTAAAGCATTGCTTTATAGGTACCAGTTGTAGATGTAAACTGAGAAATCTCTCAAGTAAACTTTGGAGGGAAGCCAGGATTCCTGCGAATGCAAAGAAAACCAGTTCGAAAATTGGAGTCACAGACACAGATATCAGTTTTGCTGAAAATGTGAATGGAGGTGTGTGAACTGCACTGGCGCAACCAGGGGGGTACAAGGTGGACGTGTCCCCTCCCGAAATCCAAAAAAAAGAAGAAAAAGGGCGAAAATTCTTCGCACGTTTTTCTCCATTCTTTTGACCATGCACAACTGATCACGCTCAAAGTAAAGTGAAGGCCGTGCAGAAAATTCTTATTTCTCCTTGTATGCATTTCTCAGGGAAGATCTAGAGGTCGTTAGCTGCTTGGCTTGAGAATTCTTAAGCAGTGTCGTGTGCGACCCAGTAGAGATGAAACACAAACAAAACAACATTCTTCAATGCAATACAGCTCACTTGACTTGATGAATGGCAGAAGTAGCTGCGGGTGCAATTATATTTGGTCCTTACAGTGAAATGCGTGTTTCTCATCTCACACGAGACACCAGCTTGCTGCCTTGTGCGACATAATCTAATTCTAATTTTTCATATTTCTGGGCAGACATACCAAAGGGCACATCCTAATTTTCCTTTTATATCATTTGTTCATTATCATAAGCATTAACTATGAATATTTAATGTTTTTAAATATGTTTTTGTGATGTTTTTTTTTTTATGAGAAACCCTATGGAGGATCGACTTCTGTCAGAAACCAGAAAAATTCTGCCTGCCAGAAACTAGAAAAATTCTGCCTTTTTGCAGTTTTAAAGGGGAAATCCAAACACGACTTTTGACTCCATTTTCTTCTCGAGAACCCCAATTTTGCACCAAAATGAACACCTCATTTTAAAAATTTCTTCAGCTTTTGGGGGACTGTGTCCCCCAGACCCCCTGCCAGGGGCTCCGACCCTTGGAACCCCGAATCACGCCTGCGGCACGATTTTTCCCGCATTTCCATTTTTCTCTTCTGGTCGTCCCCTCTCGAACAAAAATCCTTGTTGCGCATTCTTATTTCGTAGCCACTTCAGTTCTTCAGCCAGTAAAAAACAGTAGTTTTTCAATAGAACTTTGCCAGTATCGAAATTGAAACTGTCGTGAATAAGGTGTTTTAATGAGCTTGAAACTGATAGTTAGAAGGCATGGTAGATACTTTGTTGGGGTTGTGCCTTTCCACTTTAGAAGGCATGGTAGATACTTTGATGGGGTTGTGCCTTTCCACTTCTGCTGAACACAGAAAAAATGACTGCCAACTTTAGAGATCGATTTCGTGGGTCACCTTGCCCACATCATCATCAAACTGAACTGGGTTAGCAGATGACATGTCTGTTGGTGTGAAGCCAATGCTTCTGTTGAGGATGAACTCTGCTGCAAAGTTGGCTGCATCTGATGAGGTGAAAAGGAAATGCGATTGGAGTTGTTGAATAGCAGCTGCCAAATCTGACTGAGATATAGTCTCATCAGATGCAGTGGCTTCACATCGACAGATATGTTGACTGCTGATGCTAATGCAGTTCAGTTTTAGTGATAATGTGGGCAAGGTGAGCCATGAAATCGATTTCAAAGCAGTTGTTCTCATTTCATTGTTTTCTGTGTTCACTGTAACAGAAGTGGTCAGGCACAACCCTATCAACCAGTTTGAATAAGATTTTTAAACGGTGCTCATGAAAGAAGTAAATATTTTATGTAGGTGGAAAGAAAGTCCATGGGACGAATAGATTGATGTGAAATAGGGCTTAAATCATAGAACAAAAGTTGCTGCAACACACCAAGAATGGAAAAGAAAGTAAGTCATGAAAGGGCAATTTCTATTTTACGAAAAACGGCACTTCCATTCTTCTTGCGTATCTGGTAAATATCAGGCAATAATGGCAGACATTTTGCACACATCGCCTGTTTCTTTACCTGCATACTGTAAACATTTTGAACTGCTGAATAAACAGCAGCCACTGGCCAGGACGTTGGCAATGGCGAAGAACTCGCGGCTCGTCTGCAAAAAAGTGCACAAAAATGCACCAAATTTTTACAAAATTTGGCAGCAAAAAGGAGTGGAACAAGAGCGTGTAGCCCAATTTTAGCCCCGATGTGTAAAATTTGCACTTTGAACACAAACATTTCAGAAGTTAGCACATGTCATGGCGTAACAAAATAGCATTTACAAAACAAAATCAAATGATTTGAGATTATGAATGGAGTAGAAATTAGTTTTCGTAGTGTAGGAAGTTGCCAGATTCTGGGAAACGGTGCCATTTACACAAAAACTTCCAGCCTTCCATTCAATTATTTGAGGATAATGCTTAAAATTCAACATTCATTACCAGATGCCTCAATTTGCAACCCTTTTTTTGTTCAAAATTGATATTTTGGTCCACAACGCTGAAAGCACTTTTCATTGTAAAGTTTAACCGGTGTGTGAAACTTGGCAATGTTCATCAACAAATTTTTTTTCACAATTCTGGATTAACATTGATCATTTCGAAGACCTCACAGCCTCAAACTTGGTTCAAGTGCATGGTAGTTGTTATCATGTCTTTGAAATAATTACTTTTGCTGTCTTTACAAGTTCGCATGCTGTGTGTCCTTGTTTTGGTACTTAACTGAATTTCGAGCGGTTTTATCTCATTTACAGAAATTTAAGTGTTGGTATATCGGTGGCAGCAGGTAAAGTTCTGTATTTCTGACTCATGGAGAAGCCAGTTGTTCAATCCTTCTCTTCATGTGATTCATTCTTCTTCATTGTTTATTGTCAACTTACTGGATGCGTTGCCGAATTGTTGTTAAACCTCTAGGTGTACCTTTGTAGCCAACAAAACAATGTCGCGAAAATCCGGCAACATCATATGCAGTTGGGATTCGAACTGCTTTCATTGTGACCCAAATTTTGCGAATTTAGGCTCCTGGTTTTGCTTTTCTCATTCGAAAATTTTTCTGCAGGATTGTATACTTGCTCTTACAATGCACGATAAATTTTGCTTGTTTCTGCTGTCAATGCTTTCGTATAGATGCATGCTGTCATAATCCAAATGGTAAATGCTTCTAGCGTGCAGTATTTGCATTTTAATCAAATGGGTCCGCATTTATTATCCTCCATGCCTGTAAAGTTCTTTCATTTCATTCATTCAACCATCTTTATAGCTTTTGCTTTCATTCACTTCGCTGGGCAACCATTCTAGCATGCCATCATTACTACCATGAGAATCTGCAGCTCTTCAACATTTATGTTTTTCGAAGTCTCAGCAGACCAGAAAGTAGCGTAAGCTCAGATTTAAACGCGATTGAAGTTTTGCATAAAATAAAGTAAGATTCACATTTCGTAGTGGTTTTTCGGTGGTCATAACTTCATTGCCGCGAGTAGGATAAGGTTGAAAATTGGCATACCTGTGTAAAAAATTGTGTAGAATCGGCTGGCAATCTCAGAAAATACATTTTTTGCCTAGTTTTGCAGATAATTGGGTGAAAATATTGCAAAAATGCATCCAGCGCTAGGTATATATGACTTGTTTAAGTGACCTCGGAAAATGTGATGCTGTTCAAAA
Organism: Sinentomon sp. SZTP_YWyxl; assembly: GCA_030068105.1. Taxonomy (NCBI): domain Eukaryota; kingdom Metazoa; phylum Arthropoda; class Protura; order Sinentomata; family Sinentomidae; genus Sinentomon; species Sinentomon sp. SZTP_YWyxl. The sequence continues at coordinate 10,887 of JASGXE010005667.1, read as the reverse complement.
ACTACTTGAGATAGAGTCAAATGGTTTGAAAATTCTGAAAGAAGAGATTTCAGCCTTTAAGATAGGTACAAAAAACAAAATCAACTTTTTTTGCAAAAAACAACTTTGCCAAAGGTACCCCCCCTTAACCGGGTGTGAAACTTGGCGATTTTTTTCACAATTCTGGATGAACATTGATCATTGCGAAGACCTCACAGCCTCAAACTTGGTTCAAGGACACGACAATTGTTATCATGACATTGAAATATCATGAATTCTCATTTTTTAATTTTGCAGTCTTTACAAGTTCGCATGCTGTGTCCTTGTTTAGGTACTTGACTGAATTTCTAGCGGTTTAGAATATCATTTTTACTGTTGGTATATCAGTGGTGGGTAACAGTTCTGAATTTCTGACTCATTTGGAGAAGCCAGTTTCGTGGGTGTGGTTTCCATGTTCGTCATTCTTCTTCATTGTTTATTATTGTCAACTTACTGGGTGGCGTTTGCCGATTGCTTGTTAACCTCTATGGGTCTACCTTTGAAGCCAACAAAACAATGTCCACGAAATTTGGCAACTACAATTATGCAGTTTGGGATTCGAACTGCTTTCATTGTGACCCAAATTTTGCGAAATTGGGCTGCCTCCTTTTTGCTTTTCTCATTCGAAAATTTTTCTCAGGATTGTATACTTGCTCTTACAATACAAAATTTGGCTTGTTTCCTTCTCTGTAAATGCTTTCAATGATGCATAGCCTGTCATAATCCTAAATGGTAAATGCTTCTAGCGTGCAGTATTCTGCATTTTAATAAATGGGTCCCATTTATTATCTCTCCCCATGCCTGTAAAAAGTTCTTTCCTTTCATTTCATTCAACCATGTTTATAGCTTTTGCTTTCATTTCACTTCTGCTGGGCAACCATTCTCCATGCCATCATTAAACTACTCATAAAACATGCAGCTCTTCAACATTTATGTTTTTGAAGTCTCAGCAGACCAGAAAGTAGGTTAAGCTCAGATTTTATTAAATCTTTGGATGCTGCTCTATCTACCTCTGGCTTTGATGACATTACAGGGTGCTTTGATGATAAGCTGTAGCCAAAATATTATCAAGTGGTACCTGGGGGTATTCCGGGGACAAAGGTAAAAGGTAAACTTCTCTCTCCCTCCCTACAAAACTGACCAAGCTTTTGTTGCCAAAAGGTTCATTGGCAGAAATCAGCCGCAGGCGAAAAAATCGATTCCAAGCAAATTTCAGTAGGGCCTACACTTAAAATGACAGAAAAAACTTTAGATCCTGAAGATAGAATGTGTCAGTGAACGTGCAATTCATGTCCAATGCAAAACTGATGGATGATGGAGGGTACGTTTAGGGTGCCACCAGTGTCACCAGGCGAAAAACTCATTGCCTTGTTTAGTTGTTTATGCATAATGGGTCCGGGAATGTCTTATTGACATTGTCCCGCAATGCAATCAGCAGATCGGATAGGGACACCCTGTAACTGCTGTGGGGTAAAGGAACATAATAAACCTGCCTATTTTTTATCCCACAAAGCAGCAGACCACCTCTATCCCAGTTCCCCACCATCACCAGCCCTCCCCACCTCATCACAGGTGATCCTTCCTTTGTTATCCATGCTCCTTCACCTGCTCAAGTCATTGCTCAGTTGTTCTGGAGATTTTGAGATGCCCTTGAGCCAGATTTGCATCATTCACCCCTGAAGGCAGGGTGACCAGATAATTTGTTCATTTATTTTTTGGAATCTGAGTGTCTACCTGACCTTGAAGATGGGCTGGGATGAGCTTATTGCTGCACCAAAGAATTTTCAGGTCCAGGTAATACACTTATTACCTCATGGGTGGTTTCAAAAGCAAAGAGGTTGTTTTGTAGTCTTTGCCAGTTCTGTGGTCAAATTGGATATTTTATACTCTACAGCATATAAAATATTGTAGCGCATCTTTTTGCAAACTCTTTTGTAGCGCATGTTTAAAAAATCGTGGATTTCCTGCATCTTTTGAAGACTTCTCGTTTGACTGCAAGAGTTTCTTTTTTTATATTAAAATAGCACGTTTTGAATTTTATAGTTAAAAAATTATTCGGCACCTACCCCAGCAGAAGTCATTTGCGTTTAGTTGATGAAGGATGTAGTACCCCAAATGGCTAATCCTTCAGTCGTAACCAGTTCCCTGCTTTGAACCGAACATCTCAAGATTGACGAATGAGACAATGTGCTGGAAATGCATTTTTGAGGACCCTGTCATAGGGTTGGACTATGAATGAAGGTTTATCAGAAGACAGATCTTGTTTCCATGCTCTACTTAACAAGCACAGACATCAACCATCCTCTGTGGAAATGTTTGTAAATCTTGATGTTTGAATAAATTGAGAAGGAAAGTGAAAAAGGTACACATTATCTTCTGCTGCAGTTTCTGACGCTAGCATAGATCTGGATTTGATTCTTCGAACAGCCATTTAGGACAGGTTGGAGAAGAAGAAAAATGACCCTTTTTTACCTTTGAGGTGGCTCTATTCCTTGTGACCAGAAATTGAAGGAGGCGTTGAATGCATGACCTGTACTCATCCAGAGCCAGGTGTTTGCTCCCAGCCTGTTGCCAGCTGTCCAGAATTCTTCGTCTGAGAAACCTGCGGTGATAAAACACAATGAGAAAACATATGGGTCTCCTGTTGATTCGAAGCTGTGCCAAACCAACAGCATGCAGTTTTTGATCACAGCAACATCTTTTGGAAGAAGAAACTCGGTTTCAAAAAAACAAATTTAAAAAATATTATGGCCACATAGAAAGTGTGTTGGCGTTCCAGCAATCTCAAAAGGCCAGGGACAGGGACAAGCCTGAATCTATTTTGTCATTGACACAATAGATCCAACCCACGGGCAACATCCGTGGCGGCGGCCCTTCGCGAAGAGGGGTGCGCCACCAAAGTATGGAGCCCAAGTATGGACCCGCTGCAGCGTCCCATCACAGTTCCAAAAGGCAGAACCTCTGGAAGTAGTTTTGAGATAGAAGTGTGAAGAAGGTGAAGACGTGATGCAATTTTGAGAACTTAGCAGCACCGAAATGCGCTCCTTGATTGGCTTGAGCAAACGACGGGTTGTTGAGAATGTTGCATTTTAGTTGAATCGGTGGTTGGTTTGAATTCTGGTGATAATTCCAAATGAAATCCAGACCAGCCGTCATGGCGAGAAGATTGAAAAATCATTCATGTGTGCACTCATTTTTGTTCATTGCGGACAAACGAGCAGCACGGATTTTTTAAACAGCCAATCAATGCCAGCAACGTTGCACCCAACGAACTCTATTCGCACGAGATACGAAAACAGACAGAGGTATTCGTACGATCAGGGTGCATGGTTTTTGCCCCTGTTCCGAAGCAAATTGCGAATGTTCTCGGTCATCACTTCTCTTTGGATGTTGCCGCTCTGTCCATGAGTTCAACTGTCTCCCACTCCCATCACAATCCTTTCTCGTGAGTTCCTCCCGAATTTCAATCTGTTCCGTCTCCTTGCTCCTCCGGCAGTGGGCCAACGGTTGACCTTAACAGTGCGGCTCAGACAGGCAGGCGCAGGCCAGCAATTCTGACGCTGGAAATTGTGTTTTCGTTTTCAGGCTTTTTTGGGTTCTTTCTGGACTATTGAGAACTTTACAGGATTATGTGCACGGATTTGCATGTTTGTTTTTTTTTCATCTTCTTTCATGAGTTCCACGATTGATAAGTGAGAACTCCTCATGTGTCAGTTTGTGATTGCAATTTTCCGCTTTCCTGTCGCATTTCGGTGAATATTTTCAAAGAAAAATTGACCGTATTCGAAACACACTCACCTGCTTCGTCGAGGTAGGCCGACAGATCCATGCACTCCTCTTCCGACTCGAGCGTCAGCAGTTCTAAGCCGAGTGTCCTGCAGAACTGGTAGGCAAGGAAGAAGTTCAGTCGTGGAATGTAAGGCGAAAGGGAGCTCACGAAGTACTGTTGTCCTCGCAACTGAATCGTCGTAATTCTCTGTCCTGGAAGACGGAAGAGGATACCATTTTTGAAGATGTCTCTGAATGCTGGACCGAAGTTTTTTTGCAAATATACCAGCAATGAACGCCGATTGAGAAAACAATGACCTCAGACAAGCTGCCAAAACAGACGTGACCCACATCTGTCCCCACCAAATCAGTGTCAGTTGAATAAAACCAAATTTGCTCCGTCTCGCATGAAAAGCCACCCGTTACTGAAACCCTGCCAAAGGCATTGACAGCGGAGAGATCAATGCGGGGTTAACGCTAACTCCGAGTTGCGAGGCAAATTTTTAGCATTGAAGTAAATGGCAAAATTTGCCTCACAAGTCGGAGTTAGCGTTAACCCCGTGATGATCTCTCCGCCGTGAGAGATAGTTCGATTGCTTGCCGTTTTTTGAGAGACATGCATCAAAAATCCTGGATGCGATCGACTTCCGATTTGGGTATTTTGATACTCGTATTTGGGTATTTTGAGACGACACCCTTGTCTGGTATTCGAAAGTAACATGTTACTTCCGCAGGTGACCCTCCAAACGCCGACGCCGAACAAGGACGACACACCAATGCTCACACCCAACGGAACCTGTATAATTTGCAGAGATCCACACAGACGTGGATCTCTTGTGCAAAAATGCCGTAATCTTGAGGTTGAGAGAAAACACCCACGTGCCGCGGACAAAAAAGAAAGAATTTGTCTGCATTTCCCAATTTTTTTTTTTGACATTTTGTTATTCTTTCGTTTGAGTGTAATATCGTTGAAGTGTGAAGATGTGCAGATTCGGATCAGATTTTTAAGGTTCACCCGGATTTTGGGTATTCTGAGATTTGGGGGTTTAGAGAGGCAACCGTTGCAAGGCCTTCGTTATTTCATTCTCCTTTGGATTTCGAGATTTGCGTTCTCATTGCCGCACATCCATCGGAAACCACACATGATCAAACCCTGTGATCCTTTCTCATTTCACGCACATGCGTCAGAAACCACACACGAAAACAATCCAACCCTGTGATCCAGATCAACCTACCAATTCCCGTTGACGCCAGAAAAAGGATGCTGGCAACCAGTGTTGTCCTGATCATGGTCATTTTGAAGCGCCCAGGAACTGTCTTCCGCTGTCGCTTACTTTCTCCTGCTGATCGCACCTTAACCACCTGCTCACCGAATTCTACTGACGCTGTCCTGGCAGGGCGCACCTGAATCTGAGCAGTCTGTCCGATTGTGAGCTCCCAACATCCGCAGGAGTGCCCTAACCATTGTTGGAGATTCCGCGGCGGTTGCTGTGGGTTGCGGACATCCATCGCGTTGTGGTCCGCCGTTCAGGTGGGCGAAATCCCTCCTTTTCCCGACGCCGCGTCACTTTTGATTTCTAGCGGCAGTTCTGTTGGGTAACATTATCGCGCAATCTTGCTCCATTGTGGTTCCCTCCACAATCCTCATCCATCGGGCCATTCTTGGGTTGGCCGCCGGATTTCGATTTCATCCTGGCCTCCGGGAAACAGTCCCCCTTCATTTGACTCAACATTCGTTTATGTTTTCGATGTTTGATTTTTGATTCCCTCTTCCGTTCAAAGTTTTGCACCAATATGAGCTGTATTGCATGGCCTCCGATATTTTTGGGAGTACCTACAGGGTCACGAAAATCTTGATGTTGCATCAGTTTAATACGGCTGCACATGTGGCAGGGTCCTGGGAATGGATGAAACCGCCAATGGTCGACGTTTTCTAGGCTGCAGAAAAAATCCAAAATTTTCCAAAAAGAAATCCAAATCTTCCAAATCCCTGAAATCGATACCTTATTGGCTGCAGCCGGCTGAAACAGAGAATCCATATGTGGCCAATGCTGTGGCGCAAATTTGAGCGAACATCAAATAGGCGCTGTTGGTGAAATTGTGATCAACAAAAAAATAATTGCACGACGGACAAAGCTGCGCTGGCTTCCCTTCGAGCAGTGCCTCCTATACCGGGCGTCTATAATTACAGCCGAACATGGCCGTTGACTTTTGATCGCTGTTTTCAACACTTGTCTGTTTTATCAAGCCCGTTGGGTTCAAAATTTAAATGACCTTTTTGAACGCCTTCCTCGAAAGGCGCGTTTACATTTTCTCGTTCGCACACTTTGCCGGAAACGTCGAACTGTCGTTTCTGCAGAATTTCGTGCACAGAGTTTCGCCGCAGTCCCAGGAAATTATTAATTTTTATGGTCGAACATCGCCGTTTCGGGCGACTCTTTTTTTCACGAAAGACATCCGGACAAGCAGAAGCCAAGGCCAAGCACAGTTTCAGCTATTTTCAACAAATTCAGGACAACGGGATCTGTCAAGAACCTGAAAAGAACGAGACAACGGTCGTTGGTTGCTCTGGCCAATGAAGCTCTTGTAACAAGGGAGGCGACGGAACGACCTCTTCAATCCTGTCGGGAGATCGGACAGAGATGTGGTAGTGGTGTTTCAAGGGCATACGCGCACAGGATTTTGAAAGGTCAGGGTTACAGGCCTTGGCATATTCCTACAGGCCAGGAACTGATAGGAACAGACCCGGACAGGAGGATCACCTTCTGTGAAACAATGACGGACGAAATTTGCCATCATCGGAGAATGGTGTTTCACATCTGTTTCGCAGACGAAGCGATCTTTTACCTGAAAGGGAAATTCAACCGGCAAAATACCAGGTATTGGAGCAAGGCCAAGCCTCAGGAAGCTCGCCCTCTCCGTACGCAAAGGCCACAAAAAGCGAATGGTACTTCCGATGCATCTTCCGATACATTCGATGCATCCGACACACAATCAAGTAACCAGTTAGGTTAGTTTAAATAAGATAAGAACCTATGAATCTAACCAAACATAACCTAACCTAACCCGTCGCTTTAATCTGTCGCCGGATGCATCGGAGGAATCGAATGTCAGAATGTGTCATATGCATCGGATATTCGGATGAAATGGACGTGTTGGATGCGCAATGGATGTGTCGGATGCATCAGGAATGTGGGGTGCATCGGAAGGATGCAGCGGAAACATCGAATGCATCGGAAGGATGCATCGGAAATATCGAATGCATCGGAAGGATGCATCGGAAACATCGAATGCATCGGAAACATCTAATCGGAAGGATGCATCGGAAACATCTAATCGGAAGGATGCATCGGAAATATCGAATGCATCGGAAGGATGCATCGGAAACATCGAATGCATCGGAAACATCTAATCGGAAGGATGCATCGGAAACATCGAATGCATCGGAAGGATGCATCGGAAATTTCGAATGCGCATCGGAAGGATGCATCGGAAACATCGAATGCATCGGAAACATCTAATCGGAAGGATGCATCGGAAACATCTAATCGGAAGGATGCATCGGAAATATCGAATGCATCGGAAGGATGCATCGGAAACATCGAATGCATCGGAAACATCTAATCGGAAGGATGCATCGGAAACATCGAATGCATCGGAAGGATGCATCGGAAATATCGAATGCATCGGAAACATCTAATCGGAAGGATGCATCGGAAACATCGAATGCATCGGAAGGATGCATCGGAAATATCGAATGCATCGGAAGGATGCATCGGAAACATCGAATGCATCGGAAACATCTAATCGGAAGGATGCATCGGAAACATCGAATGCATCGGACGGATGCTTTGGAATCGTCGGATGCAGCGGAAGCGTCGGTAGTCAGGTATTACAAAGTTTAATCGCAGAAAGAGCCGCATGATGCTGACGTGAATCGACAATGTAAACGCGCCTTACGACGAACGAAAACAAAAAACAGGCTTGATTTTAAAGCCAACCTGGCAGGAAAATCCATGTAGCTGCTGAAAATAGCGAACAAATATCGATGGTCATCATGTGCAATGTTCGGCTGTAATTATAGACGCCCGGTAGATAAAGCCGACGCACGGAAACGTCATCAATAAATAGAAGACGGACGGGAAGAGGAAAAGACGATGCCAGTGAACGGCGGGTCGCGGTGCGCCGGCCACGGAAAATGAAATTTCTCTTGAACCGATTCACGGATTTTGATCTAATTTTTTGTGCTGGAAAGCTGAAAAATGTGCGATTTTAGACGTGTATAACAGTCCCGAACTTTTCGCTGGTAAAATTTTTAAAACTTTCAGGTAAAAAAGTGTCTCAAGTTTAGATGTAACAAAATTACGGGTTCCTGCCTCACATTTTCAAAGATTGCGCGATTTTTTCCGTTGCAACATGGTTTCGACCTGCGGAAGAGTTGTAGAGGAAGCTTTCAGCTTTCCAAAAATACCAAAATCATTACATTTGAACATCATTTCACTATTTTAGACCAGTTTCAGTGTGACAAGGCAGCGTTGCTTTGTTCTTGAGCGGGGAAGAGGCCGCGGCTCCCTGGAAATCCGTGGGAGTCGCGGTCTCTTCCCCGCTCAAAAACAAAACGATGTTTTTCCGGATTCCTGCCTCACATTTTCAAAGATTGCGCGATTTTTTCCGTTACAACATGGTTTCGACCTGCAGAAGAGTTGTAGAGGAAGCTTTCAGCTTTCCAAAAATACCAAAATCATTACATTTGAACATCATGTCACTATTTTAGACCAGTTTCAGTGTGACAAGGCAGCGTTGTTTTGTTCTTGAGCGGGGAAGAGGCCGCGGCTCCCTGGAAATCCGTGGGAGTCGCGGCCTTTTCCCCGCTCAAAAACAAAACGATGTTTCCATGTCGCGTTCTCTCTTGATAAATTTGTCAAATGTGGTCCAAATTCAATGATTTTGGTGTTTTTGGAAAGCTTAAAGCTTCCTCTACAACTCTTCCGCTGATGGAAACCATGCTACAACGGAAAAAATCGCGCAATCTTTGAAAATGTGAGGCGGGAGCCCGGAATTTTAACACATCTTAACTTGGACACTTTTTGTACCTCAATTATTTTCAAATTTTGGCAACGAAAGTTCGGAATTGTTGTACACGTCTAAAATCGCACCCTGTTCAGCTTTCTGATGTGGTAAGTCCCATCAAAATCCGTCATCTGGTTCAAGAGAAAATCAACTTTCTTTGGGCTGGCCACCGAGATCCGCCGTTCACTCCCATTTTCTTTTCCTCTTTTCTTCCATCTTCTATTTCAAAAATGAATGACGTCATGTGGTTTCGTGCGTCGGCTTTATCTATAGGAGGCACTGCTTCGAGGCGGCTAAAACCATTGTTTCTTCGGCGAGGGTCAGCTTTCAATGTTTTGCGCCCTTTCACTTGAACTCCTCACGCGTGAGTCACAAGTGGCTGGCGAGTTGATGATATGTGCGCAATGACCTGTAATAGTTTTCCGTGTTTTTTTTTTTTTTTTTTTCTCCATTTGTTATTGCCTTTCACCAATTTGGAGTGGTAAGGGCCCCAGAATGGCGAATTTGCGATGGTCGATGATGATTAATGAATATTTTCATTTTTAACATCTCCCCACGGTTTGTTCCCGGTTCATCTCGTTCCTTTTTCTCTCTCCTCGGCTGCTTCTCGCTCCGTTTTATTTTCCAGTCTCTTTTTCTCCTGCGCTTATTGCTCAATTCCCACTCTCCACTTCTGGCAGGTTTCATTCCGGACTTTACTTTTCGTCGTGAAATTGTGCTCCTCTCTGACAGCAACTAACGGTTTCGTTTTTAGATTTTCTTTATTCCTGCAGATTGGGTCAGGTGAGGTCCAGGTAGTTTCAAGTTAGGTTTCAATTACACTTCACAGAGAACCCCAACCTAACCTCTAACCCTGGCCTAACCGACTACCCGACAGAAAAGGCACACCGTGTTCCGCATGCTGGCGCCAAAGGGGGGCATAATTGCACGGCTATTAGAGCACAGCTATTTCTGAAAATCTTTACCTGCGATCATGCAATTGTGACCCCTATCAACGACTTACGACTTAACCCTCCACATTTGACATGAAAACAAAGTTTCACGTGCGAAAAAGGCCCCATTATTGCGATGCAAAAAATAAACAGGTAAAAGAGCAGAAAAATAACAAGCGAGAAAAACTCGAAAAACGTCTCGCCTGTTTCAACTCTCGCGCCAGCTGGTGCACGGTTTTGGGAGATCCTCAATGTTGCGGCGGCGGAGAGAAAATCGGCGGCGGAATTATTGTAGTCATACATGTAAAAACTGCGACCGCTCATTATTTTGGCAAATATGAAATTGAAGATCCTCTTTTACAACCGAGGCCAAAATCTGACACCCACAAAACACTTTCAAAGCGCCTTAAAGGAGGATCTTTAAGCCCCCTTTAAGGCGCTTTGACACTTTGTTGAAATATGGCGCTTTTGTATCCAGCCTGCATAAAAATAAAGGGAAAGAGAAAAAAAGTTTTGGAGGCAACAGTTAAATGAGAAAAACACAATCGGGCATCGGCCAATTTCCAAAACGAAGATTATAATCGGCGGATCGCCGCGATCCGCAGATCGAAGAGCGGTGATCTGGTTGACCACAAACATTTGGATTCACATCGACACTGCTATCATCATCATCATCATCATCGTGGAGTCATATGGACTGATAGCCATTCGGCTGGTGGTCCGACCATTTACCTTGTTGCACACACCTTGGGCTCGCAAGGAGAACTATGCCCCATAATTGTAACCCAATTCTCCTCTGCATTCAACTGAAACGACTCGGACCAGTTTTACGGCGTATACACGCCAACCCGCAGGTTTTCCCGGAGAGAGTCATGCTCTGCAGAGCAGTGATGTGTGACTTGTGAGATGTGGTTTCTCTGTTGTGTAACCTGCCAGGCCACTATCTTGGACTTGGAGCTAGGTGTTCTTTAACGTGCACAGTGTGATGCTGCACACGGGACCTCCTGCTTAACGTCTCATCCGAAGGAGACGAGGGACTTGGCCACTTAGCCCCCTTCCAGCAGCACAAACTGGGGGTACAAGGGTGGTCTCCATCCAA
>JASGXE010005666.1:0-23131 GCA_030068105.1 Sinentomon sp. SZTP_YWyxl | reverse complement strand
TGCAAATGCCTGCCTACGGAACACCAACTTCACGCAACACGAGCGAAAGTTCGAGAGAGAATTTATTGCCAATTTACTCCGAGCATCACACAGTGCCGACCATGTGTAATGTCGCCTTTAGCTGCAGACTGGCGTTACCGAGAGAAAGCATAAAATCAAAAATCGGCCGAAACTTCATAATTTGACATTTCAACCGGCCGGCTATGGAACCAGTTAGCTGCCGGACGCTGTATGCTCAAACTGTGCTAAATTATTGAGTCGTATGTTCTTAATTTTCTACTTCCTTCAGGCATGTGGACATTTCACAATAACACCGCAGTTGATGACCAGAGCCAAGAAGCGTTGCATTGTATTGCACCCACTTCCAAGAGTGGACGAAATAAGCACAGAGTTCGACACCGACCCAAGGGCAGCTTACTTCAGACAGGCAGAATGTGGGATGTACGTCCGGATGGCCTTGCTGGCAATGGTGCTCGGTAGGGCTTGAACGGCGTGCGGCTTTTAAAGAAGAGATATGGTCTCAACCTTCATGGAATGCTTTTCGTTTCAAGTTTTTTTAGCAATATTTTTGAAAATTTTCGTGTTTCCCCACTTTTATATCGCATTTACACGCTTGTATACGCAATATGTTTTTAGCAGTTTTCTACACTTTTGCTACTTATTTTTTCTTTCTTCGAATCTGTTTTTTGCAATCTCATTTTCTTGATTCTTCTTTTTTGATAATTTCACTTTCAAGAAAATCTTGCATCTCATTTTCAAATAGCGATCTATCTGAAATTCCCGTACCTTCTGATCTTTTAAATTGTTTCATTTTGTTTATTTTATCATGTTCTGCTTGCTAATTCCAATCGTGATTTTTTTTCTTTCAAAAATATTTGCTGCAGTTGGAATTTTTTTTTCACCCACATTATATTTTATTAGTAGTTGTTCCTGTTTTAATTACGTTCAATGCTAAGTTCCTAAAATCTTTACACTGAAATCCCTGTACAAGGTGTTCCTCAAAAAAGGTTGACACGACAACTCCAGTGTTTCCCATCTATTGCGAGGCATTTGACCAGAAAAGCTACTGAAAGACAGAGTTTGAAAAGAATAAAGAGCCGATGCACTGTGAATACTGATGTTAAAATTTTGCAACAGCAGAAAGAATGAAATGCGGTGAAGGGTTTCGTCAAACCCTGGAATTTTCAATAACATCATGCCCATTTAAGGAAATCTCTGTTTCGAAGAAAATTATTTGACTGGTTTTGCAGTGGACCTACACATCACAAAGCGTATTTATTTTCTTTGATTTTCCAGGCAGAGGGTCCCTTTTTATCTCATGGAAGCAGGCGAAAAGTGTCTGCTTTCATGGTATTTTTATTTTACACTTCCGCAATTTTTGGTGTGAACCTTTTTCAGGATACCCTGTGCGGGGTTTTTGCAATTGAAAATTGTGATGGTTGGCACTGGCCTGTGATTAACGGATCTGTTTGCCTGACATTTTGTGATAATTATCAGTGTTATTACATGCACGATTATTTTTTGAGTTCGAGACAAAATTGTGATTTTAAAAGACATTCCAGGAAGAAGTTGTCTAACAGAAGATTGCTTTGATATTTAGAATTTTTGTATTTCTCACTTCAATATTTTTTCAGTCAATTATAATGACATTTGACAATCAAAACATTAGTTTACTACCTGATTACAAGCAAATATATGGTGGGGATCTTATTTTGTGGAAACTGTTGATTCAGCTTTTCTCGTTTCTTTGAAAACACACTTGTTCCCAGATAATTACTAAAAAACCGGTACAATTGCAATTCTTATGAACCATTCATTCAACCAGCACATGTTATTGTTAATTCTGTGAATGCTACTCATCAATCACAATTCAATGCCCAGAAAACCACTCCCAAAGCATTTCGATCTTGAACCACACATCCTTTTAACCTTCTAGGCAATTAGCAATTTGACAACAGAACTCTTTCTTTTCCAAAGTGATCTAACACGCAGTTTGAAGGCTTTTCGTAAATTTTGTGGCAATTGCTCGCACTCAGATCTGTTTCCGGTGAGAATAAAATTGATTAAATGCAAAAAAACTTTAAGTCCAAGAGCAGTCATTCGGTTTGTGTGTGTGGTATCTCGCTGCTGCTGCACCATGCTTTCTTGTTTTCAGGAAAGATAAACGGAAGAAAACTTCTTGATGTCGATGGACCGCACATGCAAAACGTCCGCGGGTTTCCAGAAATCTGTGAATGTCGTCGCAAATTTGTACATCTTTGTTCCGACAACATTCGTATAAATTGAAATATTTTGGCGAAAGCATGTGTTTCTGCCTGTCAGTTGAACTTTGGTGTTCGTGAAAAGCAGTCTAAATTGCTGTGAAGCCTTTGTCCTCCGGGTTGAATTTTATGCAAGCTGCTGAGCTTCTATAAAACTCCTGTCACAAAAAGGAGTATGGCCAGTGTCTTCTCATTAAGTGATTAAGTGAAACTGAAACGAAACACCAGATTTAGGACAGACCTTTCAACACTCCTCAACACACATACTCGTAAAACGGTAGGTAAACGGGCGTTTCACAAAATGTGCCTGTTCCTGTTGCTGCATATCTGGCTGGAGATTTCAGAGATATTACTGATTTTCTCAAAGATATCGCAATCCTTGGTGAGCTTCGATTGACAAGAAGTGTGAAAACTAAAGGGTTTCGTGAGTGAATTCTATTTTTTCTAAATGAGAGTTTCTTTTTCTAGGTGCTTTTAGATGCACACTTCTGCACAGTGGACCACCTTACCACCTTTCAACCTCCTGTTGGGAGAAATTATAATTCTGGCTCTTGAGAAGTTCATAAAACATAAAATAATAAAAAACAAAATTTTGCTTTATTTCGACACCAAAAGCGAAATAATTCAAAATGTAAAAAAAAAAAATAAGAGCGAAATTCCATTATCCCTACTCATCGTGTACTTTGAATATGAGACTTCGTACTTGTCGAGCACATAGCAATTTTTGAGAGAACTATAAACTTCTCAACCCAACTGAGTGTATCTGGGTTTCCTTTCCAGAAAAACATTCATTCAGCACATTTCAGATCCGGAGCTGAACTCAAGGCTCAACACGTTTTGAATATGGTTGTGCAGTCATTAATGATAGCCCAGAATGCAGAAACCCTGCATGTTGAAAACCTGGTGTACTGTGCTCAGTACATCAGTACAACTGTGTGGTTTGAAATATGAGCTCTCTGTTTGTGTTATTCGCATGAGGGAGGTAGCTCAATGCAAGCCGGGCTTCACCTAGCGGTTGGGATGAGAGTTTCATTCCATCATTTTTTCAGCCTAATTTTGCTGAAAAACGGATCTTATCTCTCCTGCTCATTCTGCGTTAGACGAAGGCGAATAGCACACAGGGTGGCATGCAAATGACTCCATAATTAACGACGCCTTTTTCCAAGCCCGGTTCGGGTATGTGGATATATGACGCGGATTCAGGTCTTTTGTTTGCTCATGTGACCTCGCCCGACCTCAACGTCATTGAGAATGTATGGGGTCTCACCAGACAAGGCATCAACTTCGCCTTGAGAGGTACTCAAAACGAACAACAAATGTGGCTGCTTATTCGTGCTCGTTTCCTGCAACTGCGAAACAGGCAAAACTACTTCAGAAACCTGACTTCATCAATACCCCGACGTCTGACAGAAGTCGTATCACATGAGGGCAGTTGGACGAAATATTAAACTCCACTTCAATCACTTTTTTTTCAAGGGGTCGGGTAGCCTGACCTGCCCAAGAAAATCAGCTTTACCTGACGAGCGAAAACTCCAGGTTCGACTGTTTGCAGCCCGCGATGCGATTTATGAGTCACCCTGTCTTTTCGAACAACCTGAAAAAAGCAATCTTTCAGCACCCGAGATCAATAAAGCGTGCAAATGCCAGGTTATGACCGAAATAAAAAAAGCAACACCAACCCAACAATTCCAAAAAATGCAAGATGAGCCATGAAAAGCGGCGCAAACTTCAACCTCCATGGGTGTACATCGTACATTTCATCGAATGAAGTTAAGGCATTATTGCATACATGCTGCCTGATTTATCTGCTATCTCCCAGTTCAAGCGATTTGTGAATGCAGTACAGATATTTGGTGTGATCTGTAACAGGGAGCTCAATGTTGGACAGGGAGCTTGCCTACTAAAAACCAGGTAATTTTTTGTGGTAAAGTGAAAAACCACACATTTATCAGTGTTTAACCTCATACCCACCTCAATTTCCTGCACCAGACCAAAATTTCGTCAAGATCTCTTTGCAATGTGAGCTAGTCAGCCTGGGATCGAACAACATTTGATATTACACAATCTTCGGCAAACAAGTGCATGTCGCACTTTTCCAGCGGTGGAAAAAATGGAAAAAAGCATGGGAGCCAGAACACCACCCTGGGGAACACAGGTCCCGTAAGGTCCAATGCGGTTCCGTGAGGACATTATGAAAACATTTTTGTGCCTTGAGGTCACATGATGTCAAATAAAGCACATGTTACGAGGGTCACTCTGAAAGTTTTCAGACTCTCAGAAACTGGAAATATATTTGATAGTTTTAGATTAGGAATTTTCAAAGCAGTCCCCTCCAACATTTAAGCACTACTGCAAACGGACTTTGTACAAGTAAAAAGCCTTTCGCCAGTCGCATTTGTACAGGGTGTCAAAATAAAATCTGATGGCAACATAAATCTCCTCTTCTGTTGAAAATTGATGACCTAGCGAATGTTTTTTTAGATTTACGAAAAGCCAGAAGTCACATAAAACAGAATCAGGTGAATTCGGTGGATGATCAATGACAGTTCGCATTGTTTGCCGCAAAAATCAACAGTTGCCTTTGCTTTATGCGACGAGGCGTTGTCGTGGTGAAGCAGTAATGCCCTCACTTGAAGAGCAGCAAGGATTTCTGGCTGGCATTTTGTGGTGTACTAATTACCTGTAACTGTTGTTTGTTCTTCCAACTTAATTGCCTTAACCAGAACGGTAGTTCTGAAAAATATGGCGCACATTACGTTTTTCATTACACGCTGTTTCTTCGGTGTCGTCGATGTTGGGTCATTTTCGTGGATCCACACCCGACTTTGCTGGCATGTTGGGACGTCCTAAATTGGGATGTATGTCTCAACGCCAGTGACAATTCTTGAAATGATGTGATGGCCGCCCTCCTTGGCCATTCTCAGAGTTTCCTGGCTGCTTCGTTCTCGCTCAGCCTATTGGATCTGCGTTAACTTTTGCGGCACCCATCGACAAACGTCTTTCTTCCTGTGCAATTCCTGATGGAGGATTTTTGCCACTGCTGCAGATCCAATCCCCAATGATTCCTCATTCATTGCAAACGTGTATTTCGAATCATCCGTTACCGTACGTTTCACTGCAGCAACACTTTCTCGGAAACAGCTGTTCTGAGACACCCTGTACGTCCTTCATCAGAAAGAGAATCACGCCGCTTTCTAAATTATGAAAACAACTGTAGATGGTTGCTCGAGAAGGTCTCTCTCCGCCGAAAGCAAACTCCAGTCTTTCTTTGCACTAATCAACATTTAAACCACACTTAAAGTCGTAGTAAAGCAATGTCCTAAAATGCTCTGAAGCAAGCTCAATTTCTAAGCTACAAAATGGAAAGAAGAAACTGTTTTTATTGTGACAGTACAAAAGCCTGATTGCAAATTTTCTGTTCCGAGATCTTGAAAAACATCAAAGTTCGTAACCCCAACAAGAACCGGTTTTTCAGTAAACAAACTTTCACACATCTCAAAACTTTCAGAGTGACCTTCGTATAATGACGTTCCATTCCATGGTCCTAAGGGGTCAAAATGAAGCATTTTTTTCATCTCCCATAAAAGTATCTTTGGTCTCATAAGGTCCCATAGCATTCATAAATAAAGCATTTTTAATGTGGTACCATAAGGTCCCATGAGGTCCCAAGTCAAATTGAAGCATCTTTGATGTGGTCCCATAAGGTACCTGCCATTGGGTCCCTTATAGTCTCATATGATACCCCACGAGGTCAAATAACGTTTACTCGTGTAATGATGTGGTCCCATAAGGTCCTGTTCTATCCACAGTCATATTATAATTCTAAATCAGAACACGTGTACATTTCGATCTTTCTGTCACTCACGATTACGTGGACCATTGGTTGAATTGGATTTGGCCGATTTTTGGCTGAGCGTAGCGAAGCCTACGTTTTCAGATTTGCTGCTGCTACCGCAGAAAAAATGGTTTCGAAGCACATTCGTTTGTGATAGAAAATCTCAAGAAGTAGAAGGAGTTGCGAAGATTGAAACAGCTCTTTTGAAAGCTTGGAATTTGGGGACGCAAACGTCCTATTTTGGGTCTTATCCTTGAAGTGGTAGAAAAATGCCAACCATTTTCCCAAAGGTCCTTCCAATTTAAAAGACGAGAATTTGGTTCGAACGGTATGCATATTGCATGCACACTCTTGCTCCAGCTGGCCGAGCGTTGCTTTGCGCCGCACCACATTGCAAAACAGATAAGATACCTCGCCACCTCGCGCAAAATGAAATGCATTGTTGCAAAGCCGACAATGCACGGCAGAAAATCCACACCGCATTCAACTTGGGTGAGTTGAAAATTTGTCTCCCGAGTTCGGTCAGTGTTCGGTTCGTTTTGCATTGCAAAATCGAAATCAGTGCGACCCTCACGTGTCGACACCTGTGTTTTGCACAATTGACTTGCATCAGGTGCCTGTGCGGGTCCCACAAAAAAAACACAAAAATCAATCATTGTTGAAAGTTCGTGCGAGTACGTTTGCCTTAAGGTTCTCAAAAAAAGTCCAGTGTAAGGACACCTTTTACCTTCATCAGACCATCCTGGAAGAAAAAAAGCAACAAACGCCTTGATACTTCTCAACTCTGTGAGAGCACAGTGAGAGCCTGGCGTGGGAGTGAGAGGCCTTGCAGCCTGGAGTGA
The DNA here is from genome assembly GCA_030068105.1 of Sinentomon sp. SZTP_YWyxl. Taxonomy (NCBI): domain Eukaryota; kingdom Metazoa; phylum Arthropoda; class Protura; order Sinentomata; family Sinentomidae; genus Sinentomon; species Sinentomon sp. SZTP_YWyxl. Next base: position 16,193 of record JASGXE010005666.1, on the reverse strand, counting down.
GAGGACAGAAATGCCTTCTTTTCTCTGGAAGGCATTGAACAAAAGGGTGTGTCGCTTCATGCGACTTTTCACAAACAGATGTTTCAATCTTTTGCTGGCGAGTTCATGAAACAATTTCAAGTCTGTTTCCACAGCTTGTGTCTGGTTACTGTCACTGGCTGCCTCGCCTTAAATCGCATGTGGTTGATCCGGTGGTTGATCCACTTAAAAACTTAAACTTAAACTTGTGTAAGGTTTTCGGGTGTTCCCCCAGGGCTTCTTTTCGCCCACATCAACCCATTCATACTTTGCGCCTTGCACAGAAACTCATCACACACTGGCGCCATTCATACCAATCATTCACCATAGCCACACTGGTGTTCGGTACCCCTGTATGGTACCCCGCCACTCTTGGACGGACGAAGTGTTCTTTAACGTGCACATGGTGAATTGCACACGGGACCACCTTCTTAAAGTCCCTTCCGAAGGACTAGAAGACTTGCCACTAAGTCTCCCTTTCTGTCACTGCAGCCAGAATGGAGCGTGACCCAACCCACAAATTCCGACTGTGGCGGGAATCGAACCCACAACCTTCGGATTTGGAGTCAGACCAGCTAACCAACTGAGCCACTGTGACAGACAGTGACAATCCACTCCTTGACAATGCGTGTTGTCGATATCCTGATTGCTATCGTTCTGTGCAATCAAAAATCCGTCCGTGAAATTGAATGCCCACGCATGTGGTGGGGCATTCAGAACTGAAATCAAGGAAACGGTGGAAGCCAAAAAAGAACAGCGCCGCGTTTGTTCGCCTTCCTGTTTCAGCGAAATACAGCATGTGGTCCTTGCTGCGTTGAAAGAGGTTCGAGGTTTGAGAGCAAGTTTTAGTTTGTGTCACGGATCTGCGCATCCGGATAAACTATAAAAACGGGTTGTCATTAAAACGGAGGACACAATTGCATGATCGCAGGGAAAGATTTTCAGAAAAAAAGCTGTGCAATTATATCCCCCCTTTGGCGCCAGCGTGCGGCACAGGGTGTGCCTTTTCTGTTGGGTAAACAGTTCGTTCAGGTTGTGGTGAGGTGGATTGGGTTTAGTTAGGGGATTCTCTATGTAATGAAGTTTAAACCTAAACGATAAAAAAACCTGGACCTCATCCAACCCAATCTGCAGGAACAAAGAAATAAAGCAGGTACAAAAAACACAAAAAAAAAAAACCAGGACCAAGAAAATACAAAAAGAAAACTTTTTTGTCGATGCCAGAGAGGTGCGCAATTGCGCGACACAGAGAAAAGGCACACCCTGTACCGTCTGATGGTGCAAAGGGGGACAGACAATAATTGCATCGCTCATAGAACAGCTATTTTCTGAAAATGTTTTCCTGCGATCGTGCAATTGTGTCCCCCCTAAAAAACGACAAAACCAACAAAAAATTATTGGTGAATAATTGCTTATATCGAAAAATGTGGTCTTTCTTTTTTTTGTTGGGTCCATGTGGACATGAGATAGCCTTTCGGCTGCTGCGGTCCGACAGTTTAATTTGTGTTTTGTTGTGACGTCAGCCATGGTCCCGGCGGACTGCCAGTTTACAAACCCTGCCGCGACTTTAGATGGCAGGCCGAAGCCCCCACCGAGCGCAGTTTTTTCCGAGAGGGGAAAGGGTTAGGTCTGGTTCAGATCGCTATAGGCAAGAAATTTTTTATTTTTTTTCCTGCGAAAAGAGGGCCCCAATCGAGCATTCTTGCACCAAACGCTCTCTACCATCTAAAGTCGCGGCAGCGATTGTAAATCCGCGTCCCGACGAGGTACCGGCACACTCCCGAGTGCAATTGCTGCAGCACCGACCGCTCCAGGTGCCAAGACCTCAGTCGCGATAACTGCCGACACTGCCGGTTTTATGGCACAGCCAACTCACAGGATAACCGAAATGGAGTATCGGTGGGTAACAAGTGGCTTCTGTGTTCATGTAACCTGCCAGGCATCTGCTTGGAACGGGAGTTATGGTCTTTAACGTGCGCAGTGTGATTCTGCTGCGGGACCTGATTCCCCATCCCTCGACATGGAAGGATGCACACACAGTTGGTGCAGTGGCAAATATCATTCACCGTGCCTCGCCCAGGAAGGATGCACATTTGCACCTCGGCAAATGCTCGTGTCCCGTCTGGGATTCGAACCCCTTTCGGTGACGAGTCCGACGCGCTAACCACTTGCGCCATGAGGATCAGACGTCTTTGTGGAAGTCGTTGGCCTTGTGAAGGCCTTGATTGGCTTCCTTCAATCATTTCTTTGATCAAGTCAAAAATTTATTTTTTCAACTTGTACTTCATTGGCAACATTTACCTCAAGGCGTGGAGTAAACGTCAACCCCGTATTTATTCCTCGACCGGTTGCTGTTCTTCGCTGAGATTCTGGTCGTGCCAATTGCAGCAATCCCAGGGGCACACTGCTTTTTGGGAAAACATGTGTTTCTGGCGAACTGTTGGTGAATTATTCGGCTAACTATTGCATATGGTAGAGGTATCCTATAGGCAAATGGCAACCCGACTTTTTTTTTCATTAAGTGGTGCTGATTTATGGTGGCCCGACAGAGGTTGATGGTTGATACAAGGAGTACATACGTCTTTCCTGAATAGCAACTCCGTCAGAAGCTGCTCAATGAAAATCATCATACGTTGTATCATTGCTTGGATCTTCCATCACAGGGTGTACTATGTCAGAACGTTCATTTTGAATGGCCCATTCGCAACCAAAAAAGGGATTGTTTGGCACAAAAGTCAAAGGCAGAAGTTAGCGGCGACAAACAGCAAAATGCAGGACGCTCAGCCTACCCGCGCATGCACGCGGCCCCTAGTTTAAAAGGAGGTGGCTGACATGCGAAACACCATTTTCAACTGACCAAATAAATTCTGGGAAAACCTTCTCCAACTGCCATTAATTTTGGAAAAACATATTCTTTCATGATCGTTCGAATTCCAGACTACACTTGTGGAAATGGCAATCACAGACTCCAAATCCATTGGTTTGATTAGAAATGTGGTTAGTTTCTCTGGAAAATGGATCACACTCCCCTCTTCCACCTAGAATGCAGCTCAAAAGGTGAATGTCCTGTCCCATAAACAAGCTTTGATTTTTCTGCTGAGATATGTACCATATGCACCTACACAGATGAGTGGTATGACATTGCGATATCTATCCCGTGAACTATGGCACATGCAAACCCAAATGCCTGAAAGTAAAAATGAAAACGAATGTATTGTTATTTTAACATTTGTAGGGTTCACATATTATCGTCATCTGATTTCAGCACCAACTACATCAAGAGGAACATTTTTGGCATGCTTTTTTCTGCAGGTACGCCATTGTCGGTTCAGAGGAATCCTATCTGCGGGATCATAATCCCTGCAGAACTGTTTAAAAATACATGCAACTAAAAAGTTGAAGTGAACAGCCACTATTCAAATTGCCTCAGCTGTCGTTTTCATCAACGGCAACGAAATAAGTGATTTGTTCTCGCTCTGTCAACAAGAGTACCTGCAGGGCACATTGAAGTTTCTGTAATGATGTGGTGGCTTTTTTGTTTGTAGGAAAGGAAAGGATTGAAAAAAACTGCCTCGGAAGAAAGAAGGGAGGTATCATCTGTCTGTTGGCTACTTGTCAATTTAGCAAAATTTAATGGTGTTTTGTCATGACCTTATCCACAAATAACCTTGCTGCTATGATCCTAAAATAGGACCTTGACCATACAAGAGGACCTAAAAATATGATCCAATGTTGGCTTCATATCACCAAACATGATATGCTATCAGAATCCTGGCATGGTGAACTTGCTTTGTAATAGGTACTTGCATCTCTTGAAAACTTGCATTGTTCATAACTTGAAGAATAATCAGGTAATTCTTGAGACAAGTGCAGAGCAGGCAGTTATTCAATGATGTGTGCACACAATAGCATTCACGTTGACTTGGAACAGTTTTGAGAGTGTATAATCTGTCACCAACGTGAGAGATGTGTAGTTGTTTTAACTCACCGCAGCAGAGGTCATTGCTGGATAAACCTGGTAGAATGGAATGGCCAAGTATTTCGGCCACAAGTAGAGCTGGACAACTGAAAAGAGCCAGGTCGATGAGATTGAGTAGCTGAATATTGCTATCGTGTTCAAAACGTGGTCCTGTGGAAAGAAAGAATGGCAGCCATTTCCAGGTGGTGAAGTGCAAAAAAGAATATCGGTTGCATCCGATAGTTTAAAATTGACATGTGGACTCAAGGCGCATTATTGAGGTTACAACACTTAAACTTACGCGTTCAAGTGCTGTAACCTCGTGCTGTAACGCGCAAGTGGCAGCCCACCGGTCGGGGGTTCACTGAAATAAATTTGAATTTTAGTTGCAAAACGTGGTTTTGGAACATCGTGCCATCTTTGCGTTCGAAATATCTTCGTTCAATTTTGCTCCCTTACTGTTTTTGCTCTTCGTAAGCCGGCCATTTTCAAGCTACCAGAACTCATTTTGATGTAATTTTCGGCCAATTTTGACCCTTTTTCCACGATCAAAGTGTGAAATCTGACCGCTCAGACCAGTGGATGCTTCTTCAAGGTTGCGCTAACGTTTTTCAAATAAAAGGCTGTCAAAAATGTGAACCAATAGGCGCAAGACATTAAAATTCTGTGTGAATACTCTCAAACCGATCTGCAACTTGTGTTTCAAAAATCAACCCATTGGACAAGAAACAAGAATTTTGTTTTTCGGGCCCCCTTTGTTTTTTGGGCCCCTTTTAGGCATAAGTACCACTGACTATAAAAATTGAACACAAAAAATGTCAGAAGTGACGATCGATATCAATATTTGGAAAATGCTTAAATAACCGGGAGCTGTTTCTTTCTCGTTTGTCACAAAAGCAGAACAGTGCTGGTCAGCTGCGAATTGGTGACCTGTATGGAAATCTGTACCTACCCTAAAAGTTTCAAAATTCACCCTCTTTGAAGAGTAAATGAGCGAAGATGGGTAAATGATAGAATTACAGATAGAAGTTTGTACAGTCACAGAAACAATATTGTGCCCATTCATGGGTACACTCGTTTATTATCGGTTTGTGGGTATGTGATTATTGTTGTGAGAAATGCAGTGTTGTGCCAAGAAGCCAACAATGCAGATGCCCATTAATGGGCACATTACCCATTTGCATAAAGAATGTGGGCACCTGTAAACCAACATTATGGGTACCCATTTATGGGTACATTGTTCCTGTGACTGTACACATCATGGAACAGCAGATTTTACCTTGGAATTCCGATTTGGTAGTAAACTTGTTCTGGCATGTTGTGGCGGAGTGACGAAGAGGAACAAGGCAATGAGGCGTATATTTTTGTAACCGTAAATCAGGTGGAATTTGGAAAAGCAGTTTTTTCGGGAGAGCTCCGAAATGATGGTGTGGCGTGAAAACATAACCTGTCATGCTTGCATGAACTGACAACTTTTGGTTTTTATTTCAAATTGGTGTTGAATTTTCTCTGGATGGCGCTAAAGCGCCTTTTGTTGTTTTATGTTAACCGAGTTACACCGAGTTAATTTTAACCATCCAAAAAGAGATCATTATTCAGACCCAAAATTCAAAAAAGGAACTGATCCATTCAATCACATTTGGAAAAAATCTTCAGATCATTTTTGCTGCAAAGGCGATGGAATGGATGATGCAGACGGTGATCTAATCGTTCGACTTTTATTTAGAGTAGGTACCTCCTATCAAAGGAAGGGCGAGACTTTGACAGCGGAGAGACCATCATCGAGGTTGTATTACCTCGCCCGAGGTTGTATTACCTCGCCGAAGCAGTTAATTTTTTTACATTGGAGTAAATGGCTAAAATTTACCTCGCAGCTCTGAAGTAGTGCTACCCCCGTCATGATCTCTCCGCCGAGATGATTGTTTCTCTTTCTCTCTGGTTCCAGTGGCGTAGCGGCTGGGACCGCAGGGCCCGCGATGCGGGTGGGCCCCGCAGCCGAAAGGGCCCCGCGCGGGCGTCAAAAACGGCACCAAAAGCAGAGAAAATTGATTGACTCGAAAAATCAAGAAACGGAAAAACAAGGCAAAAATATTGTGAGTTATTGACTTCTGTTGCCTTTTGGCAAACTTCATCAGCGACCTCGTTGTCGGCAACATGTGAACTGCCAAGCAAAATCATTTCCCTTCTGCAAAAACGGGAAGAAGAGACATCCCCGAAACATGAAATTCGTCTTAATTTCACTTTGTAGCATACAATGCTCATTTGGATTTGGAACAGGAAAGAAAGAGTGCAATTCCGGCTCTTCCCCCATTGATTGGTACTTTATACATGGGCATCATTTATTCCTATTCACAGAATTTCACTGGTAATTTTAGGGGCCCCGCACAACTAGTTCGCGGTGGGGCCCCGCGACTCCAAGCTACGCCACTGTCTGGTTCTGCAACTTAAACGAGATTCATGTGAAAGTAGTCATTTTACGCATATGTCTTTATGCATATGTGTTCTTGCCTTCTCCATCCTTTTTTCTTCTTTTCTGAGAGTAATGATAAACTCACCAGTGCAGACTGTTGCAGGAGTGATGCGGAGTTGCTTGACACCGTGTACGTAATCAGTAGAGCTAAGGTGGACAGAAAGAATCCTGATGATGTCACAAGGAACAACTCAAAAGGCTTTCCAAGAGTGGTTCCATAATCCAATCCATAGCTGATGCACAAATTCAAACAAATGTAGGATAGAATCTGAAAAGAGGCAAGAAATAAAGAGGTAGGACAGTTGAAAGGTGCAAGAAATAAAGTAGTACACGAGCAGCAGGAATAAGCTCATACCCAAAAACGAAAAAAAAATCAAAAATAAGATTTTGGTGATATTGTGATTCACATCTCATTGTGAACAAGTGTCAAATTTTTCAAGAAGATATCTCTTACTCGTAATAGTTTTCCTAGATTTTCGATCTTGTAGTGGATGGGGCAAAAAACCGATTAGCGGAAACGCAAAGCATTTCGAATTCAAATGGTGTTTATGCTTAACAAGCACCTTCGCTTTGATACACTTTTCTCAGACACTGAATGAGATAGAGAAACTCAGTTGAGAGTAAAATACTCTAAAATCATCACCAAATTATGTTGAAAATCTCCGATTTGATGTTTGCCTTCGGCATAATATTGCAAATCATTGATTCTGAAAAGTCTCGCACAAAAGGACTTGTACTTGTATTTTTTACTTCAGCTCTTTTTTGACATTTATACTAAAAATTACCTACACTTTATACACTTACATTTTTGTGAATTTCAGAATGTTCTGAGACAAAATTACGGAAGTACACCAAATTTTATCTTGGCGGAGGAGATAGTTTCTCGGAAAAGTGTAACCAAAAGACAAAAACATGATTTCGAGAAAAGGGCATTCATGCTCTTTTCTCAAAATCGTGTTTTTGCCTTGAAGTAACACTTTTCCGAGAAACAATCTACTCCACCAAGATAAATTGGTGAACTTCCGTAATTTTGTCTCAGAACACTCTGAAATTCTCAAAAATGCATTTTTTAAAAGTATAAATGTCAAATAAAGAGCTCAAGTAAAAACCGCATGCGATTGATCGAAAAAAGGTGAACAAATCCATATTTGAATTGTAAAAATGCGTTGCGTTTTCGCTAATCAGTTTTTTGCTCCATCCACTTTAATATCGAATATCTCGAAAACTGTTCGAGATATCGTCTTGAAAATTTCGACACTTGTTCACAATGAAATGCGAATCATAATTACATCAAAATGTAATCTTTTAATTTATTCTGTTTTTGGATTCGGTCTCACCTTGAGAGGCAAGAAATGGTTAGGAGAGGCAAGGAATAAAGTAGCGCAGTTAAAAGAAGCAAGAAATGGCACAATTACATAAGGTAAGAAAAATAAAGAAGTGGCACAGTTAAATGCGCAAGAAATAAAGAAGTAGCCCAGTTAAAAAAGGCAAGAAATAAAGAAGCAGCACATAAACGCGACAAGATATGAAGTAACACACTTGAGAGGTAAGAAATGAAGTAACAGCGCTACCAATGCAAGAAGCAGCAAGGTTAAAAGAGGCAAGGGATAAAGATGCAGCTAGATTATCAAGAGAGGCAAGAAATAGCAGAGTGAAAAGAGACGAGAAATGAAGCAGCACAGGTAAACGAGGCAAGAAATAAATAAGTAGCACGGTTAAGAAGGGCAAGAAATAAATAAGTAGCACGGTTAAGAGGGGCAAGAAATAAAAAAGCAAGCAAGTTCAAGAGAAAAGAAATAAAATTAAAAAAGTTGCAAGGTTAAGAGAGGAAAGAAATGAAATAGCTATGTTACAAAGAGGCAAGATGAAGTGGCACAGAGCACAGTTCGAAGTAGCAAGAGATGAAAGCACAGTTAAACGAGGCAAGAAATGAAACAGCACTTAAAAGATATAAGAAATAAAGAACTAGGTTTAATTAAGAGAGGAAAGAAATGAAGCAGCAAGATTAAGAGAACAAGAAATAAAGAAGTAGCTAGGTTAAGATGGGCACGAAATAAAGTAGCACAGTTGAAGGAAGCAAGAAAAAGAAGTAGTTCAGTTAAAAGAAGCAAGAAATGAAACACACAGTTAAAAGAGGCGAGAAATAAAGAAATCGCACCATTGACAAATTAAGTGGCAAGGTCAAAAGGGGCATAAAATAAAGAAGCAGCAAGGTGTGAGAGGCAAGAAATTAAGAAAAGCACAGCTAAAAGGGGCAACAAGTAAAGTATAGTACTGTTCAAAGAGGCAAGAAATAAAGAATCGCACGGTTAAAATTGGCAAGAAACAAAGTGACAGTTAAAGATGCAAGAAATGAAGTTCACTTAAAAGAGGCAAGAATAAAGATGTATCAAAGTTAAAAAGAGGCAAGAAATAAAAAAATGGCAGCTTTGAGAGGCAAGAAATGAAGTGGCAAGGTGAAAGAGGCAAGAGAGGAAAGAAATAAAGTAGCACAGTTAAAAGAGGCAAGAAATAAAAAAGTAGCAAGGAAGAGAGGTAAGAAATGAAGTAGCGTGAAAGAGACTTTCGCGATATGGCCTTTTCAAGCGTGGGAAATGTTGACTCGTTGCCAGAATATCATGAATTGTGTCACCAGAAACTGTTCAGAATGACATCAAGACCTTGCTGCAATCATGTGTTTTTTGCACAGGTCGGAAGGAAATGGGTTTCAGTGGAAAGCAGAAGTGGCAGACGATGGATGGGGTTTTGGACTTCCAGCGAAACAATCATCGCTGACCGAAATAAACCAACTTAAACGACGAAACAATTCTGGAAAGCTTTTTCAATTTCTGCACAAGTCACTTACAAATTCCACAATTTTGCAGACCCCTGCTCTTGTTCTGAAGTAGCTGAGATCCAAACAGCGACAGCAGCAACGCAGGCAGCAACAACAGCAGCAAATATCGGGAAGTTTGCAGCAACGTGATGATGTCGATTGACCAATAGGAGATCGTTGGTAGTGTGGAATGGCAGTTATCTGTCTGTTAACTCCTCCCCTTGCTCCTCCCCCTGCTCCAGAAAATGTGCTCCGCAGAGGGATAGTCCTGGTGCTGAAGTTGTTGGGCATGCTGTAAATATCGAGATAGAAAAAATTATTAATTTTTTGACATCATTTTCATTTTATTCCAACCGTTTTCATGACAAATTTATGGTTAGAACAAGCATTGCTGTTGGGGTTGGGACCACCATGCCAAGAGAGCATTTGAACAAATTTGCACGAAGAGATGAATATGGTTTTTGTGTCGATTGAATGTGAGGAAAGACACTTCGCCAGTCGTTTCGTCAGAAATTTCATAATAACTTTTTTCTGTCCTGACTTGGCATTGCGGGAAAATACTTGTAGCCGGTGTTCAAGATCAAGAGATGTTCTCGAACAGAGTAATTTCGGCGCAATGCAAACATTGCTTTGGTCCGCAGCTGGCTCAATTCAAATTCGAGTTTTCGTGGACGCACCCTGCATGATTTGAGCCACATTGAAAAGCGGAGTTAAACTGAATTGAAAGGGTCCATTTACGTGTTATGAAAAGTCAGTTATTTTTCAAACTACTGAATGGGGGCTCACCCGGTGAACTCGACTATTTTTTTTATTTGTTTATATTTTTTCCCCAAACTTTTTATGAGTGAAAAGGATTAAAAATGTGAGCCTTTCCACCTGGTATACCAAATTCCTGTCTCCATATTTAGGCCTGTGAGGCACGCGAAGGGCCAAAAATTGTAGCGGTTAGAAAAATTCTTGTTACTTCACCATTTTTTGAGCTACAGGGGCGAAATTTTTCATGGTTGTACAGATGCCTTGGGACTCAAAATTTACCGTTCAGATTTTTGATACGTATTTCTGGGGCCGATATACAGGCTTTTAAGTTTGCGCGACAGAAAATCGGTCAGCGTCAAAAGTGATTGATGCTCAATATCTCGTCAGTTAATTGACATAGACAAAATCTGAACGGTAAAGCAAAAGTCAATAAATCAAAAATACACCATGCAAAATTTGACCTCTGTAGCTCAAAAATGGCCTAGTTATAACGTTTCAAAGACAAAAAATGCATGCGTAATTCAATTTGCGGCAAACGTGAAAAAATTACCGATAGGATTAAAATTGCATATGCCGCCAAGTATTGACCGCCGAGTTTCAAAATGCAATATCTCGGGAAACATAAGAGCTAGAGGGCTGATTTTTGGCTTAAAATGTTCAGCACAGTGGGAAATTTAAGGTCAAGACGAAACATAAAAATGGAATTTTTTATGAAAAATCACTTTTTTCACCGGGTGAGCCCCCTTAAATGAAGGATATCTGCATTCCATGAAAGAGGGCGGAGTGTACGCCCGTCCCCTTTATCCGTCTTTCTGCGTACTGATTTTGCGAGCTGCAGCACCATTTTGTGATCAGACTCTTTCCTGACGAAGTTTTGTGACAAGCGCTAAAAAAAGAAAATGTGACGCTTCTCAGTTGTTGGCCATGTTCAGAAGGAAAGGAAACATTCAGCAACGTTTGATTTGTGCTTAATAATCTGGAATTCCACTTTTACAACAAGTCCAGAAGTCACTTTCACCAACTTCGTCTGTTTTAGCAGGTCGTTTGTTCCTGCAACTGTGGGCAGAAGGCAGAGGTGATTGGAAAAATCACCAAAATAATTCCTTACTTTGTTTTTGGGCTCGTAATTCCCAAAAAGTTTCTCCTGATTATTATGTCAGAACAATAAGTTCTCAGTGTTCAATTGAACAGCACAAGGGCATCTAAATTCTGTGGCGTGCGTGTCCATTTTTATGCATCACATGAATATCTTCAAATGAATTTTGTGCGCTTGGTGTCATCCCAGGTTTTCTGGCGTCCAAAGACAAAAAAGACCAAAGAGGAGCAAAGAAACTGCTGTGTGAGAAGTTTGGCCAGGAGGCAGTGACTTCCGTGATTTTCTGGATTCAGTAATTTCTGCCAAGTCCGCTCCCAATGAGGCTGTTTTTAACCCATGAAACACCACTGGAAGAATACTTTTTCTCCGCTGCTGTTCTCTCTTACTCGTATTCCGGTGTAAACTGAATTTGCAAAGGACGGCAATTTTCCCCGCCGTTCACCTCATGTAAGCAGATTTTTCATCTTCGAGGCGATTCCTCTTCATCAAGGCTCTGGATTTTTCTTCTTCGGGGCACACTCTTGGATTTTTTCCCTTCGTGGAGCACTCTTCTGGATTATTCCTCTTTGAGGCGCAGGTACTCAGGGTTGCCACTCAAAATCCAAAGTATAATTTCCTGGATTTTCCAGGTCCCTACCCCCAGTAGCTTTGCCAGGATTTCGAAATTGGGGATGTGAAGATTTACAGGGGGCCCTATCGACTAAGGATCTGGGCGCAGCACAGGCCTATCGACTAAGGATCTGGTCTTGGGCAGCGCCCCAGCGGGGTCCCAAGGGGCAGAGCCTCTGGCGGGGGGTCTGGGGGTGCCCCCAGAAGCCGAGGAAATTTTGAAATTTGGCTTTTTTTTCGAAATTTCGAATAATGGCTGGATGAAACTTATCAAAAAGAAAACATGTTGAAAACTACAACCAAAGGTCCTCCAATTCCCTGGACTTTCCAAGTTTTCTCTTTTTCCCTCTTTACTTTGGATTTTCCAGGTTTTTCAGGTGCGAATTTTCAAATCCCTGGATTTTCCAGGTTTTCCAGGTGGGTGGCAACCTTGGTACTCTTCTGGATTATTCCTCTTCGAGGCGCAGGTACTCTTCTGGATTTTTCCTCTTCGAGGCGCACCCTTCAGGATTTTTCCTTAATCGAGGGGTTACACTCTTCCCTGTAATCAAGATTTTCCCGATTCCAAGGCAGTCCACAGCTGTGCCTTTGGTTTCTAAACAGGCCAGAATAGCACTACCCGAACTCGGACGTAGCTGGATCTTAAATGTGGTGGTCTATTTGGCTGGGCAGTGCTCCCACCAGTCCCAATCTCTTTTCAACATCTCGTACCCACTTCTTCTTGAATACCATACAAAACATACAAACAACTTCGTATAAGTATCCAAAACACCTAGCAACAAGCAACAGTCAACAAGGTTCACGGAATGATTCTCATGAACCCGAATTTTTGAAAGTTACTTCGGAGCTTGGAGATTTCTGCCCCCCGAAACACTCGTCTGCCTCTAAACCTCCTGAATTTGGGCTTGCGTCCCAAATTTTAAATTTCTTGCACAGCTGAATCCCCACACTCCAATATGTTCCCCATTGCAAATCCACAACATCACCCCAACCTCATCAGAGCACTCCGAGAACATACCTATTCAAGGTTTTTCTTTGTGATGTATACGAATAGACCTCAGGAGGTGTAAAATATCGGATCAGCCCATCTAAGTTGAAAAATAGGAAGTTCATGAGAAGTGAGATATAAAAAAGTTGCCAAGTTTCTAACCTGTGATTAAATTATCATGCCGTCCGTTTTCGTGGGTTGCAAAGAACACGGTAGGTTTTTCTAAGCTAAATCTGAAGATGCGTGTTTTCACAGGATCACAATCACTCTAACACAGTTAGAAACAGCACTGTGGTTTTGAGCATTAAATTGAATTCTTGCCGAGTATACACTACTATTTCCATATAGGGGGAGGGGTTGTTGGCATTGCAGTGTGTTGCTTCTCATGACTGCTTTTGTCGCCAAAAATAGCTTTCTGGAGTGAAGTCACAAAGCTCGAGACGCCGGCATCACACGTTTAATGTCTGCCCGAATCAGCTATCATGCATGCATCGACGGAGGAGATCTCATGGAAATTAAACATACTTTTCCATTCATGGTGATCAGATAAAAAGAGGATGCGTGCGTTGTCCCACCCTGGCAAATCTCTGCAGTCTGCTCTGTCACGCGCGGGGTCCAAATGAACATTTTACAGAAAATGTTCTTTTTTCTCGCGCGCGTTTTGTTTGAGAAAAATGCCAAGAAAAGTAAAACTCCCAAGCAGTTATTGTGCGAGAAAAGCAAATGGCTTTTTGTTAATCACCGAAACGAAACTCCATGATTCTGGGTTTTTGCGCAAAAGGTTGTTCCAACTTTTTGAAACCACATTTGTTCAGCGTTCACCCTGGCTACTGTTCGTTTTTACAAGTTTCCCGAAAAAAATTTCAAAGGGTGGGACTATTCGCCTAGCTTCTGGAGGGGGATATGCTTTCGAACAGTGAGCCAGGAAAAATGGCATTCGCTCTTTAATTTTAGTGCTCTTTCTTAAGTGAGATTAATGACCCCTGCCTGTCTTTCTCATCAAGTTTGCATTTGATTTTGTATTTTAATTTCATGAAAAGAACTGTCCGAATATGAGAAATTCGTTGTCGAGCACTGAAAAATTGACGAAAATTCACTATGATGGAGATTCCAACTTCTCTATTTTCCCCAATTTTTTTCGGGTCTACCTTTTACTCCTCTGAATTCAGATGCCTGCAGCAACTATCACAGCAAATTTCGCTTGCTGCACAGCTCTCATTTTTCGCAGGCGCAGTTCCTGTCACACCTTCACGCTTTTTCAATCTCGGAAGAAACAGCACATAACAACGAATTTTTTCGGAAGTTGCGTTTGCGTACCGTTTTTTGTCGTAGTTGCGCACTTGTTCTCACTTTTTTGCCCCTTGAAATTCAAAAGTTGAAATGCAAGCCAAAACAAATTTCGTGAGTTGCAATGGTTAATTTGTGCAGGCGCACACTGACTCTCCTGTTTGCTCCTTTATTTCGAACGTTGCACTGCACATCACAGCAAATTTAGCAAGTTACATACCCGTTACTTTTAGTAGGCGGTTTCTTTTTCTCCAGTTTACTCCTTTTTTCAGAAGCTGCAATAGACAGACAGCAAATTTCGCAAGTTGCATACCCGTTATTTTTCGCAGGCGCAAATGTTTTCTCAAATTTGCGCCTTTTGATTCAAAAGATGCAATACACATCTCAGCAAATTTCGCAAGTTGCATACCCGTTATTTTTCACAGGCGCAAACGTTTTCTCAAGTTTCCTCCTTTTGATTAAAAAGCTGCAATACACATCTCAGCAAATTTCGCAAGTTGCATACCCCTTATTTTTCGCAGCGCAAACGTTTTCTCAAGTTTCCTCCTTTTGATTCAAAAGCTGCAATACACATCACATCAAATTTCGCAAGTTGCATACCCGTTATTTTTCGCAGGCGCAAATGTTTTCTCAAATTTGCGCCTTTTCATTCAAAAGATGCAATACACATCTCAGCAAATTTCGCAAGTTGCATACCCGTTATTTTTCACAGGCGCTTACTTTTTTTCAAGTTTGCTCCTTTTGATTCAAAAGCTGCAATACACATCTCAGCAAATTTCGCAAGTTGCATACCCCTTATTTTTCGCAGGCGCAAATGTTTTCTCAAATTTGCGCCTTTTGATTCAAAAGATGCAATACACATCTCAGCAAATTTCGCAAGTTGCATACCCGTTATTTTTCGCAGGCGCAAATGTTTTCTCAAATTTGCGCCTTTTGATTCAAAAGATGCAATACACATCTCAGCAAATTTCGCAAGTTGCATACCCGTTATTTTTCAAAGGCGCTTACTTTTTTTCAAGTTTGCTCCTTTTGATTCAAAAGCTGCAATACACATCACATCAAATTTTGCAAGTTGCATACCCCTTATTTTTCGCAGGCGCTAACTTTTTCTGAAGTTTGCGCCTTTTGATTCAAAAGCTGCTGTCCACATCTCAGCAAATTTCGCAAGTTGCATGCCCGTTATTTTTCACAGGCGCAAACGTTTTCTCAAGTTTCCTCCTTTTGATTAAAAAGCTGCAATACACATCACATCAAATTTCGCAAGTTGCATACCCGTTATTTTTCGCAGGCGCAAATGTTTTCTCAAATTTGCGCCTTTTGATTCAAAAGATGCAATACACATCTCAGCAAATTTCGCAAGTTGCATACCCCTTATTTTTCGCAGGCGCAAACGTTTTTTCAAGTTTCCTCCTTTTGATTAAAAAGCTGCAATACACATCTCAGCAAATTTCGCAAGTTGCATACCCCTTATTTTCCGCAGGCGCAAACGTTTTCTCAAGTTTCCTCCTTTTGATTCAAAAGCTGCAGTTCACATCTCAGCAAATTTCGCAAGTTGCATAGGCCTACCCGTTATTTTTCACAGGCGCAAACGTTTTCTCAAGTTTCCTCCTTTTGATTCAAAAGCTGCAATACACATCTCAGCAAATTTCGCAAGTTGCATACCCCTTATTTTTCGCAGGAGCAAACTTTTTTTCCAGTTCGCTCCTTTTATTTCAAAAGCTGCAATGCACATCGCAGAAAATGCGAAGTTGCATGCCTGTTATTTTCGCAGGCGCTTTCGATGTCTCAAAGGCGCATTTCTCCAGTTTGCTCCCATCAAACCTTCTCGTTTTCTCTTTTAATTCAAAAGTCGCAATACACATGACAGCAATTTTGCAAGTGATTCTCCAGTTTCCTCCTTTTCATTCAAACCTGCGATACGTGTATCTATAATGGCGGCGGAAAAAGATCACCCATACATGTGAAAAATTTCCATTCTTGATTTTTTAGCAAAAACTCAATGCTGTAGAAATAAAAGATCCTCTTTCATCACTAATGTCAAAATCTCACACCAAATGCATAATAGCAAAAAGAAAAAAAAGTTTCGGAGGCAACAGTCAAATGGGAAAAACACATGCATGAGTAATCTTTTTCCGCCGCCACTTTACACATCACAACAAATCTCGTAAATTGCATGACCTTCATGTTCGGATGCCC
>JASGXE010005665.1:0-20988 GCA_030068105.1 Sinentomon sp. SZTP_YWyxl | reverse complement strand
CCATTGCAAATGCCGAATTCGTAATTGCGGGCTTGAGGGGCTATGTAAAATATAGTTTTGTGAGTGCAGCTTATTCTCACAACTTGTGACGTCTTGGATCTATAAAAGATCGTTGTTTTGCCAAAAATTATCTTAGGTACTGATTATCGTTCTTGTATGTACATTTCAATGTTTTGGTTTGGTAGATACTGTACGGGGAATATGCTCAACTTGTGCCACGTACTTACAAGGGGAAATGGTGAATGATCTATCGCACCCAACACCAGATAGGGGAGAAACTCAATCTGACATTTCTCACTGCAATTGGTTCCCATGTGTCATGCAAGTTCAGGCCAATATCTGGGTCAATCAGCGAACACGGACAACTGACAACCATGTGATTCGCCAGCACGAATCTTTACCACTTATCTCGAATTACTGTTTGCTGATGCACCCATATTTGGCCGAACCGACAAACACGAAATAAAGCACTCTGGACATAAAACCACTGAACAGCACTCTGGAAGGGAAGGGAAATACCAGCGATACCACGAGTTCGTTTACCAACCGACCATTGGGTTCACTGCCATTGAGATTCGCTATGTCGAAACTGATAAATGTCACACTGATAAATTAGCACAGATAATTGAAGAGTCGGACACGAGTGGTTATCATTTTTAAACTAAATTAAATAAGTGTTTATTGCATCTCTTAGGACAGACGCTCTTTCTACAGAACTGACACGACTTGCTGCCATTAAGACTTATCAGAAGAACTAAACTAACTAACCGCCAAACTATGTTGAAAACAGATGAATTGAACAGAGATGATTGACAAGAACAGATGAGAACTGACTGGCAGCGGTTGACAATTTCAAGCAAGCACTTGAAAGAGGATTTTCTTCAGAACTTTTGAGCACGACTGAACGATCGAACGACTGACTTGGGAGCAAACACTCCCACAACGCAAGAGACTTTTCAGTGTGACTTTTCGAGGTGAAGTGAACCCTCACATAATTCGGGGAAAACCTTTTATGCAAAAGCCGCGTCTGGAAAGTTACCTAAAAACTGACGGCAACCAATTCTCTGACAACTCAAAGTGATGCACGTCAGCACGCACAGGAAGAGGGGTGGGTGAAATTGAACCGCCTGCTGGCTGTTGCTGCTCTGGAAAGATGCCACGTAGAAGACCTTTTCCGGCGGCACACGCCACAAATCTTATTCGTATATTTTTGCCTTTTAAATGAAAGTGCCGTCTTATGGTATTGCTGAGTCTGCACAAACTGCCCGACAACTGAGGTTGAGATTTGGCTAACGCCAAATCGACAGGAAGCTCTGCAAATTCGTTATGAATAATGGCTGCCAATTTGTCGCCGGAAAAGTACTGTGTTGTACATGAAAATGCCAGGTCAACCTTGTACGTAACCGTACAATACCTCTTATGTGGATTGATCAGTGCTTACATTGTAAATTAAAAGGGGCCGATATGCACTTTTTCCAAGAGGGGCACATGTGGTGAAAAAGGGCAGTTCCATGATAGAAATGGGGCATCTCTTCAAAATCCATTTCTTCAAGGGAGTCTTTTCTGACAGCTTTCACATCTTGAATTTTCAATGCCAGCTGCACTTGTTGCGAAAATTCAGCGAAGGAGGACGCCAACTTGGTAAACAATTTTTTGGCATCATAAAAATGAAAATTTTTAAACCCTGTGATGCAAAGTGTGCGGTCTCATTTTCCGGAATAGTTTGTTGAGGAGGATAAACCACCCGACGTGGCACTCAAGGAGCAGCAGCCGCTCCTGCATCCCTGCAAATGAGTTCACGGGGAACCCCGCAATTCCTTATTATGCCACCGGCAGAATGCTGGCTATTACAGCGGGCTGTATGAAAATGAATACCAACATCAGCAGTCAGCATCGCCACAAGACAAATACCTAGTGATGCCCAAATGCTGGCACTGCATTTTTTATGCATAAACGGCAAAAAGCAACTTCTGTTACCAGCATGCCAGCAACGAATTTAAAAAGATTTTTTTGTAGATCTGAACGCATGCAACTCACCACAAGTCTCAGGACAGAATAGATAGAAATGATGCTGCTCACACAATGTTAATGATTGATGATTCAGGACAAACCCAGGCAATGATCAAAACTCTTTAGCCACAGCACAGAAAATTGAAGAACAACAGTTAGGCTGATGTGCCAGAGAAAAGAAAGTCGTGGTTGAATGAAACAAAGAACGAAAAGGACAACAGTAGTAGGTACAGGAGAGGGAGAATCACCTCATCCAGTTGTGGTCGGCATCTGGAATGACATGCATTATTATGTGGGTCGTACTCGTGGGAGAAAGTATGTACGAGTGAAGGCAATCCTGAACTGGCTGGACTTTGTCCTTTCACCGACAACAAACAAATACACATTTTGTCATGAGTTCTGCTTGCATTTTGTGGCCAATACGGCTGCTGGCCTGAGCGTGTGATTTAATTTATTGGGCATGGCGCAGGTTGATCTTGATCTTCCTGCTTTCCCATGAAGGCCTTTAAAAATAATACAAATTGAAATATGGAAGGAATGTACAGAAGGGGCAGCCAGTACGCTGCAAAGAGGCAGGCAGTCTGCTTAGACAAAAGGTCCAGAAAGGATTTCTTGGGTTACAGTGTGGGAAGGATTTTTTGGTTTTTTGCACATCAATATTTTTTTAGATTTCAGAGCAGAAAGGATTTTTTGGGTTTCAGTGCTTGCAGAATAATAGTGACCATGCTAAACGACGTCTCGCCTGAAAACAAACATTCCAGTAATTCAGGTTCGGTTGTGGGCACCATATATTTAATGTGGAATGGAACTCTGCTGAAACTTTCACTGCACATTGCTTTTCAGCTATGAACGAGTCGATGACTTCTCACACAAGCTGCTAAAACAGACTTTTTATTGTTGGGTGCAATTGATTGAAAACAAATTCATGGAGTCTCATTACAAGGCATGCAATTTATTTCTTGCTTGAAATCTTGAACATCTCATTATTCAGTGCTTAAAATCCTGAACACACTCACTGTTTCACCTATGAAATTCTGCCCAGGGTGTTTGCAGACCTGGGAATTGTCGGAATGTTGCCATTCTGAAAAAAAATCAAGGAATTTGTGAAAGCTCACTGCAAAGTCAGGGAACTTTTTGGAAATTTCACTTTCTCCAGCAAGAAAAGTCTCCGTTTCTTTAGAAGAGGGCTTGACTGGTCTTTTTCTTTGTATTTGTTATGAAATGTTAGTCCACAATTGGAGCACATCAAACAAAGCCAGGTTGTTGGACTTGTTTTCCAGGTTTTTTTTTTTTTGAAAACATTTTATTCTGGCCATAAAATATACTGAGAGATGCGAGGTCAATGAAAACCCAAAATGTTTGGAATTTCCATTTAGAAAATCTGTAAAAGTCAGGGAAAACTGTCTCTGTCTGCAGAGAGAGTGTCAATGACAGAGTGGTGATATGATCGGGTGTGAGTTCGACTCTATCGTGCTGTGTGGAGTCATTGATTCCATGCCCTGCATAGGCACCAGGGTTTCGGTCTGTGAATGGAAAGATTTATTTTTTTTTAGTTAGATACATCTTTTGTTCATTTACAAATAAACATGGCGGAGTTAACACAATGTGTTTCCTTACACTTAACCAATATTGACCAAAAACAGAAACAACATGTTGACATCAAACAATCAAAACATTAGTACATCAGGTTGCAAAGATAAAAAGGTTTCAAGCTTTCGCTTAAATTCTAACAAATTCACAGAGTTACGGATATTTGGAGGGATTGCGTTCCAGATTTTTGGTGCAAGATATGAGAATGAGCCCTCGAACATTGAAGTCCTGTGCTTGGGGATTACAAAATTGTTTTTGTTCGGAGTGCTGTGGTGATGGGCACTATTCTGAAACTTCTGATACAGATAGGGTGGCTATAGGAGAGGTCTAAAACTTTATAGATAAGCATGGCATAATGAAATCTAACCCTCAGCAACCTCGTTGGTAGATTGGGTGTCCCTGTGTCAAAACCCACATGGTCAAACTTACGTAAATTGCACACAAATCTCACACAAGAACTGACAAGCTTTTCCAATTGGCCTTGAACTTCAGTGCCTAGCATATGATCAAAATTTCAAGATCCGTCGGTTGGCGAATTTGTTGGTGTCAGATCCCTGTGCCCCCATTTCCTCGTTACGCGTCGCTGGTTGCTCGAGGAGGTAAGTTGGTTCCTCCGACCGAATGGTAGTTGAGGGTTGGTGTGGACAATGTATCTGAAGTCAACATCGAAGCCAATCAGTTGTGGCCTGTGGTACCATAGCATCCGCCCATGATGTCGAACGAACCCCTAAGGTGAAGCGGAATGCAGTCTGTCTCATCTGTGTTCTGTAGGCCTATGTGCCCTTCGTGACCATTAGCAATACACTGCTGTGGTACTGCATCCCTCAAATGAGATCCTTCAACTTGTTGCGCTATTCTGTTTCTAAGTGCCCTGCACTGACCACATGCACGGTCGAAGGAGGAGGCTAGCGAAGTGATAAATAGAAACAGTGTCAGTCTCCCAGGACCCGGTAGAATTGCCCTGCTGTCGCCCAGATGAACGACTTCCTTTCCCTCCAGTCTGATCTCCACATGCTAGATTTACTCAAAAAATTCTTGTATCAACCCTATCTGTCACTGGTTTTTATGGCAGACGGACGAGTGAGCTATCAGCATTTCTGGAGGTTAGCGCCAAAGTGTCTGAAACAGAGTAACATAAAAGAGATTAAATGAACTTGAAATGAGGGAGTAAACAATGCAGTGACAAAGGGTATGGACACCCAAATAGTCCCAAGTAGTGCGAGGCAGCCGCCACATCCATTGGCATGGCTTCAAGGGCTGACAAGTCACTGACGAGCTCAGTGTTGAGTGACGTGATTGAGTCCCAATCTGGAGGAGCAAGGCATATGACTATTGGAAGCCTGATAGGATATGCGGCAGATTGTTTGAAGTCGACGGCAACTGACAACAAACTCTCTTGAGCACTGCCCCCTTCATTTATTCATAACGTTTCATACCCACACTGCTCATAATGGGCTTAGCATCGGTCATGATCTCTTTCACAAAATTGACTCTCGCACTGAAAGAAAGCAAGTTGGATGAGTCGACCATTCTTGCAAAATCAATCAGAGTTTTTTAAATGTGTATGCCAAATTTCAAACTTCCAAGTTGCTCATAGGCTGAGACATGCCATGAAAAGAAAGATGATGCGAAAGTTCGTTTTTCGATGTCGAAAAAATCACCTCTTCGCAAATTTTCAATTCACTTGGAACTGCGATTTTTCATGTTCCCTAATCTTTTGAATGCTATATCTCAGCTTAGGGACAACATAGACGGTTAAAAGTTTGCATGCTTACAAATATGTAAAAAAGTGTGGAGTGTTACAGCGGTGTATCTTGTGGTGTTAGACAGTGTTACAATTGCATTTTTAAATCATGGCAATGGAAATTTACCATTTTGTGACTCGGACAAGCTTTTCATTGCAAGTGAAGTTGGGCATCCCGCATCAGTATCTTGCTTACCCAAATTCCAACTCAATTTTGGTCTTGGTCACAGTTCTCTTGCTCTTGTGGTTTTGGTGTTGCAGCGATCAAACGTTTTGCTTGCTTTTTGTGCTTTAATTGGATATTGTTTGATTGAACCAAATTGGCCAAACCTGAGACTGCTGAGGTTGCAAAGTGTTTTTGTCAAAGTGTCGAATTCCTTTCCATTTCTGTACATCTCATTTTTGAATCATACATTATTCAAAAATGAATATACATCTCATTTTTTAATCCTGCGTCTTATTTTTGAATCAAAATATTCAGATTGTGATTCTGTGGCATGCATATTTGCACAATAATTTCATTGGTGTGGAAAGGTGCAGGTTCAGGGGGGAAGGAGCCTGCTAACAGACACTTGAAGATTTGGATTAACAATTTTGACATGTCCTTATTTTTTTCCAAGTGGGGACCCCGAATGTGTCAACAACTCTTGTGAAGTCCCTCAAATTTGATCATGAGTGAACCAAAACATGCGTCTTGGAAACTCAAAAAACAAATATCAATCCCTGAAACATTGAAAACAAAATGTGAATGCACGTTTTTACTCAGCTTATGATATGGCAATTTCTGCAGCTGTTCAATTCTCTTATATGGCAATTCTCTTGCAGTCATGCTCTTGCTCTTCAAAGTTCAAGATTTGATTCCAAGACGATACCAAGGTGCATTTGATTGAACACAATTTGCCACAAGATCTGAGATGGTTTCTGTTAGTTTGGTGGAGGTGGAAAGATGTTCTTTGTCTGATGGAATAATTTTTAATTTTCATATTTTGGATGCACATGGTCAATGATCAACTCTTTTAACACCCGAATTTGGCGAAACTCTGATCCTTGAAAGATTTCACTTTGATTTTTTTTTTTTGAAATTTAGATAATGGTATCTCAATTTCTGGGTCCAGAATATTTTGCAACATTGCACACTCGAAACCTTTCGGGGACATGTCGGCAGGCATGGATTATGTTGCACACCATGCGGACCAAGTAACTTGCGACATCATTAGGTAGAAATTGAAGGCAATCTCTCAACCAAACATTATCTGTTACCTGTACTTGCGACGTTGATAGGCTGAAAACCTCCATATACGAATAGCTTCGTGTGAAAATGCGTCTTTTCATGCAGGCGGTGTGATATGTTCGAAAATTCAACAAATTGTATGCCATAAGAGTGCAAAATGCATTTGTTGTCTGTCAAGTGTGACTTTGTTGAATAAAAATGTAAAAAAATTATACACTGCTTTTAAACTATGTGTAAAAATAAAATTTCAATGAAATTCATCAGTGACTTGCATTTTTCTTGACAGTGATCAAAAGCATGTCTCTTGTGCCCCTGCCTTATGCTGCAATGATGCAGAAACAAGTCTGTTGTTTCTGCATTGTTGCAGCATAAGGTAGGTTGCATGCACCATCTTACTGGTCGTTAAAAATTCACATTTTGAATTCAATTCTCATGTATTGCTTAGATTTCAATAATTATCATGGTGAAATTGGGCCTTATCCGTTCGTAGAAGACACAACACAACAGGTTTCGCTCCCACTTGTGATGATGGGATGCTTCTTCAGGTGAAACAAAGCGAGGCCGATCGACGTCAAATGGGTTGAAATTATTGATGAGAGCAGCAGAGCTGTGGTTGATTTGCTTTCATCAATTTTAACCACCAGACATTGATATCGTCTTATTTCACGTGAAGAAGCTTCTCTCCTGTATGGTCATGAAACCGGTCATGTTAGATATTCTATCGCAGCGGTTCCCAAACAGTGGTCCGTGGACCGAGGGGTCCGAGAGAATGGCCCTGGAATGCACTTTTAACTCGCAACAACTAACAAATTAAAAGAATAAAACGCCACACAATCCTCTTGTAGGCCTATTTGTTTTTCGTACTTCTGTTTGTCAGCATATGTCTTTGTTTTGGTAACATTGTCTAACTTTAGTTGGACCAAGACCTTGCATGGTGTTGATGATGTGGGGGTGCATGCCCAGAAAAAGTTTTGGAACCACTGTTCTATCGTACCAATGGATACGGCTAAACAGCGGTGATATTGACCGCAATCTATGTTTATCATGACCGTTGCAGGAGATATGATGCGAAATAGACAGTAGCTGCTGCATCCTACCATGCCTTGATGCATGAACTTGTGGCACTCTCATTCTATCGCAACCGTTGGGAAGGCACCCGTCCACACTCTCTCCCTCTTCGCCCTCTTTATCTGTCTCATTAAGCGAAACACACATCTAGCAATTTCAGTGAACTGGAATTGGATTCAGAAGCACCATTTTGACATTGATGGCGTCGATGGCGATTGCCTTTGTTTCAGAATTTGGCCACATCATCTTCATGGTTTTTTGTCATCTGAAGTGGAAATTGCCATTTTTGAGGTTTGCATCAGCACATTCAAGTAGTGAAATGTTTTTTTTCAAGGTAAAAGTTTATTTGTTTATTTCAAGGTCTCCACGCCAAAGGTAAAAATGATATTCTTACTGAACTGAAGCAAGAGGAGTATCCAAATAATGTCATCACTCGCCATTTTCTTGGTTTTTTCTCTGCTTTTTTACCTTGGAATGGTGAAACATTTCGACCAGATCAACTCTAAACACCTGTGTGGTGGTTCTCAATCGGAGAAGAGATCTGGCAGAAAGAAAAACGACTCATCATCCCAAGAAAAAAGTGAAAAATGTCAAGAACATGGTGATGTTATATCAAGGTTCAGCTGGGAACCATGCTGCGCAATGCTGCACCAACCTAGATTGTGCACAAATTCATTGCGAATATGAATCTGCAATCTGTTGTTCCGTTAGTTTCAGAGAAAAAAGACAACTTTACTGCAAAAAGTGATGACAACGCTTTTCACTGGTGCAATGGTGCTCTGCCCCATCTGACATCTATCATTGCTGATACGAGGGGATGAGAGCTGGCTCATTGTCTGGTTACTGTACATGCAATTTTAGCAAATTTTGGCTGAATTACGAGGAAACACTCCTTATCTAAAGTCCTCGAACATGGAGTTCATTTTTAACTCGGGCGCCATTTTGAATCAATGGCAGGATACGATGCAAAACACCATTACACCAGTGTGAGGCGTTAAGTTGCACCAAGCCCTGTTGAAATTAGATTGCCCCTGTGTTCGAGGACTTTTTTGATAAGCTCCGTATATCGATCCCTGGTGGACATTTGTACCAAACGACACCTTTATCAGGAGGCAAAATGATTCAAACATTTCAATGGCATATGTCATGCAGAATAAGATGCCCAACCTGCCGTTTTGGAAACAGATGTGGTGGCCAGTGTCCCTCATTTTCCATCGTCACTGAAGAATTCAACAATTTTCCTGTGGTACAGGGTTTTCAAACATGACCCCAAATCACAAGCAAAAAAGTCGAAGTCATGAACAAGCAAAATATGGGTGGTGCACGGAAGATGTTAATGAAGGCAACAGAACAACTACAGCCCCTAACATCCTTCTCTCTGCCGGTCCAACTTGATTTAAAAGCATTCCTCAATGAAATCTCCGATTTTCTCAAATCTTTATCAGTATCGCTCGGTAGGATCGCAGAATCGAAAAACTACCCCAATGAAAATTTCAAAGTCACAAGGATACCCCGCCGAGAAGAAAGATTTTTCTCACAAGGCATTCACTATAATATGTCACTACAGCTTGATCAAATCTTGCCTTTTTCAAAAAATCAAAGGGGCAGTGGCAAGACTAGAATATTTAGGTATCCAACACTCTTTCGCAGCATATTTACAAGTAAAAGGGACCCCACTTTTGAACAGTGTGGAGCTTATTGTTCTTTGTACTGGAAGGGCAGAATTTTGCATCGGGGTTGGGGAAAAGTGCCTCTTTTGATTTTAGCAGTTGCATTTGATCTGGATTGTAGCCGAGGCATTTTGATGAGCAGTTCTCAAAATATCTGAATCCGCCTTCGTACACGTACGGGGGTGGTCTTAAAAAGCAAGCAACATCGTTTCTTGGATAACACTTTATCCACATTTATTTTAACATACAAATATTGTGAAATTATTTTTAAACTGGTTGTCAAAACCCACACCCAAAACATTTTCATTAAATTCAACAACAAACACCCACCCATGCAGAAAATGACAGTTGAGGCCGAGCGAGTCCCACCTCAAAAACGAATATCTGAACTGAACCCCACCTCGAAAAACCCTATATCAGTGCACCATTTGCACAATTTTTAGCTCACTGAGGTCCCTCTGGAAGGAGTCTCCCTGAAAAATTTCACCAATCTTTTCTTAATATCTGGTTTCCAAGTTATACTGTCCTTTGACTTGAAATTGTGGATCCTCAGATCGGAGCGATTAATTTCTCGGTAAGAAATAGTGATACCTTTTCCAAAAAAAAAAAAACATGCCAAAGTGCATGACAGAATCAGATTTTACTGCTGTTTTTTTTGTCCCCATTGTGTTGGCTTTTTGTCTAGTTTTATAAAAAAGACAAAGTCTGTCGCAACACTTTGTTAGCATGGAAAAAACACATTGCATAAAACTCTAAAAACTCCAAGCCTGTCGTGGCCTTCAGCAGTGGAGTCTGATTTTGTTTTTGGATTCGACACACCACATTTGTTTGGTATCAAAAGAAATAAAAAAAATAATCAGGCATTTTGTCAAAAAGATCTCATGACGGGGTGGGCCTCCCCAAACCTGGTAGTGCGGCATTGGGGTAGAAAACTAGCTAATGCCCAAGAAGGTTAAGGTGAGAATTGCCTGAAGATTTCAAACCACAAACGTGAACAAAAAAAAAAACTGCAGAAAATATGCTCCCCGACATCAGTCTGTGGGTTCTTCTGAGCAAAATCGATAGCGATGAAATGCGATCTAACACCCCATTTCCCAGACATGGACCCCCCAAGTAGCACTTTTTGGAGCCTCTGGGGCTGGATTAGGTGCACTGACAAATTCCCTGCATTGGGGTCCACAATTAGAGTTTTCTTGGGTAATCTGTCTTTGAAGGAAGACAGGGGGCAGAGTTTGAATTTATTCAGTGATGCATTTTGAAAAGTGGTGCCATGCCAATGTGATGCCATGCGAACACACTTCTTGAGCAAATCCACTGAGCCGAAGTTTGAAAAACAGCCATCACCTCTTTGGTATCTGACAACAACACTATGTTTCTTCGAGTTGTTCTGACAAACTCAGCAAAAATTGGATATGCAACAACAAGAATGTGTCCAGCTACCAGAGGTGACCCAAATATGCAGGATATGGGGTCTATGAGGGGGGCACAACTGGGAAAATAGGGGGTCTCAAGCGCATTTCTTTGCATAACCTTTTTGCTTGTGAGCTCATAGATTCTGTAAACAATTGTTTTACACTTTTTGGTGCACAAATTAATCTTCTGAGTGGGAGTTTTTTTTTTGTCAAATGGCTGAATCATGTGGCACAGGCACAACTTGGATTCAAAAATGATCATTGTTGCAATTTGGTCTAAACTACTTATTGAATTAGGCCCATGGACAAAACCCAGCTGTGTGATACCCTTGGAACTTGTGGCCCTATTGCACCCTACAAAGCCTAACCGTGCAGTTAAGGTTCTGTTATCATAATTTTTGCCACAAACGACCTGCAAAAGCTGTGCACATGGTTATGTATAGCGGCGACGGAATTATTGTACTCGTATATTCAAAAAATTGCAGCCGGTCAGATTTTGGTAAAAATTCTGTGCTGCAGAAATCAAAGATCCTCTTTGGCATTAGAGGTCAAAATCTGACACCTCTAAAACGCTTTGTTGAAATCTGGCATTTAATCTCTGCCGCCTGCATAAGAATAAAATGTTTCAGAGGCAACAGTTAAATGGGAAAAACACGTGTAGGTACATTAATTCCGCCCCCACTTTTCAGTGAAAACATTTTAAATGTGCACATTTTGGCTCTGCATGCAAGAGCAAACTCACTGACTGAAGTTTTCAAATAACGGTTGTGGCATGAATGTCTTGCCCATGAACCTCAACCTCCGAGGAAGCAGTGCCACTTTCTCAAATGACTGCATTCGATGATGTTGGCTCTTTCTGCACGTGCACCACGAACGTGAATTAAATCAGGACACATATTCACAGTGGACATCGCCATCTCCCAACTACACAAGCGACTCCTCTGGCACCCAATCCACCCAGTCTGCGCAGGTGAACTGTGCCAGCTCGTCCACACCATCTCCACTCTTTCCTTGTTTACCTACAACGATCTTGTCTATCAACAAACCACAGGAATGAATGCCCATGGGAAGCCCACTTGCCAGCCTTCTTGCAGACCTCTTTAAGAAATGGTTTCATGAAAAACAACAAAAATTGGACACCCCCAAGCCGGCCTGCATCCTCCGCTACGTCGATGACCTTCTGATACTGTGGCCCCACCCCTTCCCCACCTTTGATCAACACCGAGAGTCCCCCAACTCCATCCACCCAGCCATCAAATTTACCCATGAAAATTAACAACAAAATCAACTTCCTGGACCTCACCACCACAAAGGACCCCAAAGGCTTCCAGTTCTCCACCTACCGTAAACCCACCCACTCTGCAACATACCTGGCTGCTGACTCCCACCATAACCCCTCTCAACGACACAGCATATGGACCAACCTACCATACGGGCCCTCCGCCACAACTCAAGCAAGGCCTCCCTCCAAGCTGAACTTGAATACATAGATAATCTGCGTGTAACAAACGGCTTCTCCCCAACAACAGCAAGCAGAATTGTTGGAAAAGCAATCCAAAAATACCATAAAAAGAACCCCCAACCATTGGTTTGAATTTTATGCCAGGCCTGTCCACAACCATTGCACGCATCCTCGCCCCACACGGAATTCGGATCGCTCACAAACCTGACCGCAAGCTCAAATACAGTTTTCCCACCACACTTCCTTGTGCCAAACAAGGTCCATCTGTCTACTGCGTACCATGCTCCAACTGCCTACAGGAATACATTGGATTTGAGAAACCAAATTTCCCCTGCAACATCAATTGAAACAACACAAAAAGCAGACATACGCCTCAACCACCAGAAGGACCGCCTTAGCCGATTATACCACAACGACCAACCACAAGATCAACTTCACCAATGCCCGCGTCATCGCACATGGAGTCGCGTCATTACACATGGAGTCCTTCCTTCATCATCACCACAAAAAATGTAATGAATACAGATCCCGGCACGCTCACAGCATGGAGCGCTCTCTCTCTTTTTCTATCTTTCTCTCTTTTCTCTTTCTTTCTTTCTCTTTCTTTCTTTCTCTCTTTCTTTCTTTCTCTCTTTTTCTATTTTTCTCTTTCTCTATTTATCTCTTTCTTTCTTTTTCTCTTTCTCTCTTTATCTCCCTCTCCCTATTCCTCTTCATCTTTCACTCGATCTTTCTTTCTCTCCCTATTCCTCTTCATCTTTCACTCGATCTTTCTTTCTCTCCCTCTTTCTCTCCTTTCCCTACCTACTTACCTACCTACCTACCTACTTACCTCCATCCAGGCCACAGTCCCCTTATTCCTTCATCCCTTCGTCAGTACCCTTGTCCATCCCTCCCTTCTTCATTCACCTTAGTCCTCTCTTTTTGAGTCCTTTTTGCACCCTGTCTCTTTTTATCTACCTTGTGATCTCTCACTCTTTGAAAGATTCTTATCTTTTTCTTGTTCATAGACTATTTGATTTCTTATTATTTCAGAATTTGAAGGTTGAAACACTCTCTCATACATAATTTGCTCAATCAAACTTTCATTCTCCTCCGCCCCTCGGTGGGTTGTCTTCAAAAATGTGAGTTCGTCTTCTCTTTTTTGCTGATCCTGACTTTGGCCTTGTTTGACTTCCTGAATTATTGTTTTCAAACTCTCTTTTTCTCTTTCTCTCTCTCTCTCCCGCCGCCGCCGCCAATACCCGACCATCAAACAAACAATGCATCAAACAACAACAGCAACGGACAACCAATTCCAATTCCCAAAACTCCCCTTAACAACAGTTGTGGAAGAAGAGTTCAGCCTCGACCCGGCTGCATTCTCCCTGGACCCAACATAACAACCACCAAAACCAAGCTAGCCCTGTCCCCTGGCCCTTCCCCAACCCCACCTCCGCTGCTCCCCACTCCACAACAAGCACCAACCGCCAAATCTGCATGCAACCGCATTCCACAACCTCCATCTGTGCTCAACTCCAACTCAGACATCAGTCAATCATCGGTGTTGCCTGATGAAGCTCCACGAGGAGGGGGTGAAACATTGCGTCTTCGCATTCTCAAAACGAACGGACAAAGGCCGTTAGTCTTTTTCTTGTGTGTAAATATGTGTCCTGATGCTGGCTCTCCATTTATCATTTTTCAAGTCCAGGCTCAGTTATAAGCAAAATGTACAGTTACATTACATGGTAGGTTAACATTAAAATTATAAAGTTATTTTCACTGTACCAACAGTTCGATAAAAAATTAGACTTTACAGAAACAAAAGTAATGATTTGACACCACCAAATGATGAAATACGTAAGAGAATTTCATTTTTAGCTTGTAAAATTGTGAAAAGTAACCAGACGGCTACTGGATGTGCTCAACGTAGAGTCGATGAAAGGTGAGAAAATCCAAATGAATAATGATAATGCCGGAACGAACGATGATCAGAACCCCAACAAGAATGAGCTCCACAAATGCACAGCGAGAGGGCATTCATGATTCAACTCTTTTAAAGATCAGCCCCAGCCAACCGTCAACCCTCATGGCATGGCAAAACGACTAATGCTCAGAGCGAAATGATTCACAAGTTGGAATCGTAACCATGGTGGAAGAAATTTACAGTACCATAAAATCGTGCACACGATTTTATACGTATATCACGAAAACACAACCAGACGAAAAATGTAATTGTCAATGAAAAATATCGATATTTTATCAGTTATCGGTATTTTACTCATGTCGGAAAAGTGAAACTGAAAATGCATATCGGTTCGTCTGTTTCTATGAATGGAGTGGTGGGTTCAAGATAACTTGCCAATTCCAGGGATGCATCGGGACGGGGCAGAAAAAGGATGATATGTGACCTCTTATTACATGGTCTTGCAAAACCAGAAGGGAAGAGCATTTCTTTTTTTTTCATTTTAAAAGTTAAAGCTATCAAAAAAATAAATTTTCAAGCAAAATGTTTATATCGTATGCGCCGCAAGTCTCCCGTCAAATGGACGAACAGGATTTGCATGTTTTCTCACACCGTGGCTGCGAAATTGACGCTCGGTGCGGCAAGGTGGCTATCCTCCCGTTTGTGCTCATTAGCCAGAGTGAACGCAGTATGTTCGGGGTTGACGTTCGTTTTGAAAATGGTGGTTTTGGTAGCAACATTTCGGCGGCATGAGAACACTAACGACCAGTGGTTAATTCTAGTTTATTTATTTGATTTATTCGAGGCCACCACAAAACTTGGAGGAGGTGGCCGACAGAGACGGGTACTTGAAATTCAGACTCCAAAAATAACCACGATGCTTGATGCACAGCTATGGGATGGCAGAATGCGCAAAACATGATGGTCCATATGACGGGAAACTTACGGCGTTTACTGTATTGTTTGGTGTGAAGGACTGATTTTTCAGGAGGGAACCAAAAATAGACCACTTTTTAGCTTTAAGCTACCTATGTTTTTTGTTTCATTGTCTTGTGATGAGCTGAAAAGCCAGCTGATTACTGATTGGGATGTGCACTTTTGCTGATGGCTTTTTTTGCTATTTTTGCCTGCAATCCGATTGCCAGGCTCAAAAATGAACAACACATGTGAACGTATCCTTGTCGCTTTCATGCTCTTTCCACCTGCTAAATTCACAGCAACCCATCAAAAATGAGAAGTTTGTAGCACAAGGTTTACCCCACTCTACTCTGTGTGATCATATCCAGCAACCCCTTAACTCTTAAGTGATACCTTGAATTGTTGCAAATTGGCCAAGGCAGATGAGTCGACAATCAAAAAACCTTGCCCAGAAATTATGTTATAATGTATGACAAAACTCTTCCGAATGCAAAGTTACAAGACAATAAACATTATGAAAGAAAAACGAATAAAATTAACAGCCCACAATAACGAAAATAATTTACAAAGCAAACAAAATCGGAGCGCAGAGATGAGAACAAGCATTGCAGGTCAATCCAATCTAATGCCTTCAAACAAGCAGAAAATGATGATGAATGCCCAACACGACAATTGAATTGCAATCCGTTGATAGTTAGTGATGCACATGGTCTTTAAGCTGATTCGTGTTCAAATGATGAAAATGCCCATGCCCACCATCATCGATAATGACACGTTTCACTTAGCACTTTTTCCGAGAGCTAAATAAATCTATCCTTTTCCAGCACAGTGCTGTTTTGATGTGGTTAGCACATTGCAGGGTGCTAAAGGTTATCCGCTCCCATATCGAGAAACTGTGAGCATATCTCCCGTGAATACTCACCTTTGGCGTTGAAAAAGAACTTGTAATAGCTCCCATCAGCACAGACAGCTGAAATAAAGATTCAATGTGACAAAATTCAGTAACTTCTATTGCGAAATATTCAGGCATCTGGCACACAACCACTGCACAGAAGTCAATGTCGAAGTGCAAGTGTGTAATCAGCTGGCAGGCCATTTTGTTTCTGATGCCACAAAATGAACAGATTGGGAGGCAGTTGAGTTGTTTCAATAGGTTTACAGTTTTACAAAATGGTTGAAATGGCACCTTCGCCAACAATGGACTTCTTTGATAATTGACCGTTCCCACCCAATTCAACACTGGAATGCTGATTTCCTAAGAGGATGGGACACAGAAAGAACACCGAAACAAAATTTTTCTGGTGTGGTGACAGCCAACACCAGAACACCGTAACCAGACAGAGAACAGAGTTCTGGGACCAGTATTATTTTGGTACAGGTACATAAACGATCTTACGTCAGCACTTGATTGCGACATGCATTTTGTTTTTTATTTGCCGATGATTGTTTTGTTTCTTGAGAAATGATCTTCTGATGATTGGCATTTGAGCGGTGTATGAAGTGGGTGGAGAAAGTTGAATGTTGAGAAATGCTCAGCAGTTGTCCGTTTTTCGACAGAGTTACTACACCCATTCAGGTCCAATATGTCACCCGTACATTGTATTTATCCATCCAAATTCAGCATTGTCTTTGTGTGTCTATGGGGCAAGTAGTGAAATATAAGAAAAGAGTTCTGTTCTGGTTGGTAAGGTCCAGCTGGAATATGGTTCACTTGTGTGGGATTCACATCTCACAGGTTAAACTATTGGCAGGTATTCTGAGGAAAGCAGAACAGTTTGTGACCGGCAGATATGCACCTCTTGATAGTGTTTCAGAAATGTTTTTTACCAAATGGGCTGGAACTCATCTTCAAGAAGTCCTGTTTACACCAACTTTTTTCGGCAGGCATAATCAAGACTTACACCGGTAAATCAAAATAAGGATGTTGGTTACAAAAATAAATAAGACATTGCAACCTTTTATGCGAAACCTTGTGCAGCTAAGTTCTCAAACTTTGTGCATCATTTCATTCTTGAATTCCACACTGCCTTGGTTCTTCCCTCTTCCCTCAGATGTTCATCTAAACTGTTTTGATTTGCACAGAGTCCTCTCCATGCAAATTAAGCTACATTTTTGTTTAAATAACCCAATGCTAAAAATTATTCCTGCAACCTCGGATTGACGCTATTCCGGACTCCGGAGCACTCTCCGGGGTAATTGTTATGAAAAATACGAGCAAGTTTATTCAAGCCATATGTGCATGATTTGTATGATGGCAAAAATAAACATGTCATTGCAATGTACGTACTTGAACTGATCCAAAAGCCATGCAGCGCAATTGCAAAGCTTGCACTGTTTTTCCAGTCAAAGTCAAATGAAATTCAAATAGCTGACAAGAAATGGCCAGAAAAGTGGAGTCAGCCCGCAACAAAATTTCTCATGCAGTTTGTACTCAAATCTCCTGACATTAAAGTGAGATAATTTCCCTGACTTTGCCCCAAATGCTGCAAAATAGCATTTTTTGCAAGAAACCACAAGAGGAAGTTTAGTGATGAAATGAAAAATGAAGTATAATAGTGGCAAGCAAGAAACTGCATAAAATGCAGCACAAACGGGGAGATCGAATGCACCTTTTTGTGACCTGTTGCGTTTGTTTCAGCATATCAGGAATGATCATGTGTTGTCCTGCAAACATTGTGCAGCCAGCCACAGGTTTTGGAAGGATAGCGTTAACTACGAATAAGTATGAAGTTGATGTCATCTGATGCCCAAACCCTGAAGAATGAGGATGTGATGTGATGCCCTAATGTTGTGCTGCCAGTCAAAGGGTTTTATGCAGATAGCATCACACTCTGGGGAATTGGGATGTGATGTCCTGCAAATGCTGTGCAGCCAGCCAGCCAGCCATATGGATAGCATCCACTACAATGTTACCTAAGCTTAAATTTAATCGTGAAAATTCCGATTCCAAACCCAAATTTTTTTTCCACTGCACATGCCTTTAAGCTCAACATAAGCTACCGAGAGATAAAAGATGATGAATGTGGAAAATTCCAGCAACGTAATTTTCTACGTGAGAAAATTGTAAGTATTCTCACCAATTATGGAACTGTCATCTGCTCCAAATGCACACATGCACTGAGGGCCACCAGGAATTTGGAACTTGGTAAAACTCCAATTGGAACTGAAATATTTCGGAAGGAAGGCTGCAGATGCGAGGCTGGAATGAACAGAACAAAAAAGAAAGAAAGAAAGTGACGAAGTTGGTATGGAAAGAGAGAGGGAGAGAACGCATGAAGACCAACCAGCTGTTTTAATCAATGAAGGGCCATGCCGTAAGTTCCTTTCCAAAAGGAAGCAAGG
Source organism: Sinentomon sp. SZTP_YWyxl (assembly GCA_030068105.1). Classification (NCBI taxonomy): domain Eukaryota; kingdom Metazoa; phylum Arthropoda; class Protura; order Sinentomata; family Sinentomidae; genus Sinentomon; species Sinentomon sp. SZTP_YWyxl. The sequence goes on along the minus strand of JASGXE010005665.1, from coordinate 2,596 downwards.
GAGCCAGTGGATGCAGTGGGCAAACCATTGAATGTGGATAATGGTAATGTATGGTTCTGAACCTTGCAGAAAACAGAAAACTCACTTGACGATTCATTCTCCATTTGAAAGTCGAGAACAAATCGTCGAGTGAGTTTCTGTCTCAAGTTGTCCGAGTTTCCACCTCACTTATGGCAATCTCTTCTCACAGACACAACATAACCTCATAATGGTAATGGTGGTATTATGTTGCATGATCACAACACTCATGCAGATGGGAGGCTGCAATGGAGAAAAAAAAGCATATTGAAGATTTTCTGGATTTTTTCTTGTGTAACACTTGTTATTTAAAATTGATTTGATTTTGAATTGAAAAAACTGGACGAATTGATGGATGCTGTATGCATCGCATTGGTGAGTGCACTACTTGACATTTGCATTGCATGATGACTAATTCTTTTTGTTAATTTTCTCGCATCTTTTCTCGTCAAAATTCACATGCGGCAAACTTTGGTAAATGTCATGAATTGAGTAATTATTATGAATGTGATGGTAATGATTGTACTCACCAATTATACTAATAACTAATTGTACTACAAACATTCTATGAACAAAATAAAATAAACTAAACAAAAAGAAAAATTTATGTCCACTTACTGATATGAGGCTCCTGCAATGCGAGAATCGGTTAAAGTAAAAACTTCTTTTCCTCTGGTGAATCTTGCATGTTGATTCCAAACTTCTTTTTACTTCTCCAAATAGTTCCTCAATGAAATTCAAAAGAAGTTTGGAATCACCATCCTGGCTGCATTGATTAAACCAGGATTTAACCAAGTTAAACCAGGCTGAGGCGAGACACACCTAAAGCTGCGTCAGAATGGACAGATTTTTTGCATCAGACTTTTTTAAATCGTCTGTCAAAAACAGATTGTCACTTGTAACAATATGCAAAGGTGAACATTGGAGTACTGACCATTGCCCATTGTTGCAAGTGATAATCTGTTTTGGACAAACAATCTAAAGAAGTCTCTTATTAAAAATCTGTCCATTCTGACACGGCTTAAATTATTGTGTCATCTCTGTTCCACCATTCTATTTGTGGAGGCGTTTTGGAAATAAAAAAGTACATGCCTGAGGATGGGATTGTCGGTCATGACTCTTGCCAGCCAATGGGAGTTTCCAAAGAGCTTTCTTTGACCAACTCAACATCAGTCAATAATTTTTTGATTGGCTAACAACTTTAAAACTGTCCCAATTTCTTTACTGCATGGAATCTGCAATAAAGCAACGGAATCTACCTTTGGTTGGTGCCATTTTGAGTACCTAATGGTAAATCTTGAAAATTAGTAGGTACTCAACCTGGACTGTTTGTTCCTTTTGATGTCCTCGACAGCAAAGACGTGGACAGTGCCATGATCACTGGCTGCACAGAGTAGACTTGAATCGTGGCTGAAGTTTATACTAAAAAGCCGGAAAAAAAAATCGAAAGAAATTAAGTACAAAGGCATTTTAACAGACCATACCATGATATCATGACAACATATAGGAAATGAAGGTTATGCTGCATGCAGAGATAATGACAGATAACAGGAAAGCTGGCTAAAAAGCAATGGTAACAACTTAATCATCATCAACTGTCATTTTTCAAACAGGAATTGAGGAGATGGAGTCAGTCTCTCTCTCCTCCGTTTTTTTTTTTTTTTAATTTTTTGTCGGCCTCTGTCCACTTCTGCCCCAATCGACTTCTGTGTCAGTCCACTTGTGCATCAGTCCGTTCTGTCCCAGTCCACTTGGGCATCAGTCCGTTCTGTCCCAGTCACCGGATCCCAATGAACAGACTGGACCCAACATAATTTAACTTTAGTAGGCATCTTCTAATCCTGAAATCAGATTTTTGCGCAGAATAGCCACACCGATCCTAGCTAAGAAAGGGAAAATGCAGAAAATATTGAAAGCAGTGCAAAACATGTGTCTGCCCATTGGACCACCCCTTCGGTTGACCCTCTTTTTCGATTCCCAATCATCCCAAGGGTGACCTGGGAGTTCATTTGGGAGTAAAATTGGTCTTGCAAAGGCCAAATTTCCCACAAAAGCAAAAGGTGAGCCAATACCACAAGCCATCACAGTAACAGAACAGCAGTCACACCAGCATCAGGACCAATATGAATAATTTTTTTGCTCTCCATTTCCAACTGACCATGGTATGGGCTTCTCTTCACTCACCCACCTGAACCGCACCAGTCCCTGCATTTCGACAATTCAAAAGCCATAAACTTCCTTGCAGTAATTAACCTTCCCAGGGCAAGCCCACCTTCATGACCAAGCGCAGGGGGCATAAGTAAATCAGGCAGACCCAAGTGTGAAAATTTTGATTGCCTCCACATGCTCTTCCTCGAATGAATGTGGATGCCGATGCCATTGTATGTTGCAGAGTAGAAGGAAAATTGAGCCTGGTAAATGCACAGCAAACCAATCGGCATGGTGGACCAGGGAATCAAAGGGATAACATGCCCCCTTTTTGGGGGCGGGAATTGGGTCTATTCATTACAGTTTTGGGAAAAAGGCATTGGTGGGACTGGTGTTGGGGGAAACCGAAACCACTTTAAAACCAAAAGGG